>JBBPBR010000362.1:0-19094 GCA_037974775.1 Cicer pinnatifidum
ACAAGAATAAGCCTAGGGAGAACGAAAATGACTTAAATCTTAATCCAATGACACAAATGAACTTATTGGATGCACAAGATTGCTTAAAACCCTAATTGGATAAGAATAAGCCTTGGGAGGACGAAAATGACCTAAATGTTCATCAAATGACACAAACACACCTATTGGATGCACAAGATTGGCTTAAAACCCTAATTGGACAAGAATAAGACTAGGGAGGACGAAAATGACCTAAAGGTTCATCCAATGACACAAACACACCTATTGGATGCACAAGATTGGTTAAAAACCCTAATTGGACAACAATAAGCCTAGGGAGGATGAAAATGACCTAAATGTTCATCTAATGACACAAACACACCTATTGGATGCACAAGATTGGTTAAAAACCCTAATTGCACAAAACTAAGCCTAGTGAGGACGAAAATAACCTAAATGTTCATCCAATGACACAAATGAACTTTTTGGATGCACAAGATTGCTTAAAACCCTAATTGGATAAGAATAAAACTAGGGAGGACGAAAATGACCTAAATGTTCATCCAATGACACAAACACACCTATTGGATGCACAAGATTGGTTAGAAACCCTAATTGAACAAGAATAAGCCTAGGGAGGACGAAAATGACCTAAATGTTCATCCAATGAAACAAATGAACTTATTGGATTCACAAGATTGCTTAAAAACACTAATTGGACAAGAATAAGCCTAGGGAGGACGAAAATGACCTAAATGTTCATCCAATGACACAGATGAACTTATTGGATGCACAAGATTGGTTAAATACCCTAATTGTACAAGAATAAGCCTTGGGAGGACGAAAAGGACCTAAATGTTCATCCAATGACACAAATGAACCTATTGGATGCACAAGATTGGTTAAAAACCCTAATTGGACAAGAATAAGCCTAGGGTGGACGAAAATGATCTAAATGTTTATCCAATGACACAAATGAACTTATTGGATGCACAAGATTGCTTAAAAACCATAATTGGACAAGAATAAGCCTAGGGAGGACGAAAATGACCTAAATTTTCATCCAACGACACAAATACACCTATTTGATGCACAAGATTGGTTAGAAACCCTAATTGGACAAGAATAAGCCTAGGGAGGACGAAAATGACCTAAATGTTCATCCAATGACACAAACACACCTATTGGATGCACAAGATTGGTTAAAAACCCTAATTGGACAAGAATAAGCCAAGGGAGGACAAAAATGACCTAAATGTTCATCCAATGACACAAATGAACTTATTGGATGCACAAGATAGTTTAGAAACCCTAATTGGACAAGAATAAGCCTAGGGAGGACGAAAATGACCTAAATGTTCATCCAATGACACAAATGAACTTATTGGATGCACAAGATTGCTTAAAAACCCAAATTGGACAAGAATAAGCCTAGGGACGACGAAAATGACCTAAATGTTCATCCAATGACACAAATGAACTTATTGGATGCACAAGATTGCTTAAAAACCCTAATTGGACAAGAATAAGCCTAGGGAAGATGAAAATGACCTAAATGTTCATCCAATGACACAAACACACCTATTGGATGCACAAGATTGGTTAAAAACCCTAATTGGACAACAATAAGCCTAGGGAGGATGAAAATGACCTAAATGTTCATCTAATTACACAAACACACCTATTGGATGCACAAGATTGCATAAAAACCCTAATTGGACAAGAATAAGCCTAGGGAGGACGAAAATGACCTAAATGTTCGTCCAATGACACAAACACACCTATTGGATGCACAAGATTGCATAAAAACCCTAATTGGACAAGAATACGACTAGGGAGGATGATAATGACCTAAATGTTGATCCAATGACACAAATGAACTTATTGGATGCACAAGATTGGTTAAAAACCCTAATTGGACAAGAATAAGCCTAGGGAGGACGAAAATGACCTAAATGTTCATCCAATGACACAAACACACCTATTGGATGCACAAGATTGGTTAAAAACCCTAATTGGACAAGAATAAGCCTAGGGAGGACGAAAATGACCTAAATGTTCATCCAATGACACAAATGAACTTATTAGATGCACAAGATTGGTTAAAAACCCTAATTGGACAAGAATAAGACTAGGGAGGACGAAAATGACCTAAATGTTCATCCAATGACACAAACACACCTATTGGATTCACAAGATTGGTTAGAAACCCTAATTGGACAAGAATATGCCTTGGGAGGACGAAAATGACGTAAATGTTCATCCAATGACACAAATGAACTTATTGGATGCCCAAGATTGGTTAAAAACCCTAATTGGACATGAATAAGCTTAGGGAAGACGAAAATGACCTATATGTTCATCTAATGACACAAACACACCTAATGGATGCACAAGATTTGTAAGAAACCCTAATTGGACAAGAATAAGCCTAGGGAGGACGAAAATGACCTAAATGTTAATACAATGACACAAATGAACTTATTGGATGCACAAGATTAGTTAAAAACCCTAATTGGACAAGAATAAGCCTAGGGAGGACGAAAATAACCTAAATGTTCATCCTATGACACAAATGAACTTATTGGATGCACAAGATTGGTTAAAAACCCTAATTGGACAAGAATAAGCCTAAGGAGGACGAAAATGACCTAAATGTTCATCCAATGACACAAACACACCTATTGGATGCACAAGATTGGTTAAAAACCCTAATTGGACAAGAATAAGCCTAGGGAGGACGAAAATGACCTAAATGTTCATCCAATGACACAAACACACCTATTGGATGCACAAGATTGGTTAAAAACCCTAACTTTACAAGAATAAGCATAGGGAGGACGAAAATGACTTAAATCTTAATCCAATGACACAAATGAACTTATTGGATGCACAAGATTGCTTAAAACCCTAATTGGAAAAGAATAAGCCTTGGGAGGACGAAAATGACCTAAATGTTCATCAAATGACACAAACACACCTATTGGATGCACAAGATTGGCTTAAAACCCTAATTGGACAAGAATAAAACTAGGGAGGACGAAGATGACCTAAATGTTCATCCAATGACACAAACACACCTATTGGATGCACAAGATTGGTTAAAAACCCTAATTGGACAACAATAAGCCTAGGGAGGATGAAAGTGACCTAAATGTTCATCTAATGACACAAACACACCTATTGGATGCACAAGATTGGTTAAAAACCCTAATTGCACAAAAATAAGCCTAGGGAGGACGAAAATGACCTAAATGTTCATCCAATGACACAAATGAACTTATTGGATGCACAAGATTGCTTAAAACCCTAATTGGACAAGAATAAGACTATGGAGGACGAAAATGACCTAAATGTTCGTCGAATGACACAAACACACCTATTGGATGCACAAGCTTGGTTAGAAACCCTAATTGGACAAGAATAAGCCTAGGGAGGACGAAAATGACCTAAATGTTCATCCAATGACACAAATGAACTTATTGGATGCACAAGATTGCTTAAAACCCTAATTGGACAAGAATAAGACTAGGGAGGATGAAAATGACCTAAATGTTCATCGAATGACACAAACACACCTATTGGATGCACAAGATTGGTTAGATACCCTAATTGGACAAGAATAAGCCTAGGGAGGACGAAAATGACCTAAATGTTCATCCAATGACACAAATGAACTTATTGGATGCACAAGATTGCTTAAAAACCCTAATTGGACAAGAATAAGCTTAGGGAGGACGAAAATGACCTAAATATTCATCCAATGACACAAACACACCTATTGGATGCACAAGATTGGTAAGAAACCCTAATTGGACAAGAATAAGCCTAGAAAGAACGAAAATGACCTAAATGTTCATCCAATGACACAAACACACCTATTGGATGCACAAGATTGGTTAAAAACCCTAATTGGACAAGAATAAGCCTAGGGAGGACGAAAATGACCTAAATGTTCATCCAATGACACAAACACACCTATTGGATGCACAAGATTGGTTAAAAACCCTAACTGGACAAGAATAAGCATAGGGAGGACGAAAATGACTTAAATCTTAATCCAATGACACAAATGAACTTATTGGATGCGCAAGATTGCTTAAAACCCTAATTGGATAAGAATAAGCCTTGGGAGGACGAAAATGACCTAAATGTTCATCAAATGACACAAACACACCTATTGGATGCACAAGATTGGCTTAAAACCCTAATTGGACAAGAATAAAACTAGGGAGGACGAAAATGACCTAAATGTTCATCCAATGACACAAACACACCTATTGGATGCACAAGATTGGTTAAAAACCCTAATTGGACAAGAATAAGCCTAGGGAGGACGAAAATGACCTAAATGTTCATCCAATGGCACAAATGAACTTATTGGATGCACAAGATTGCTTAAAACCCTAATTGGACAAGAATAAGACTAGGGAGGACGAAAATGACCTAAATGTTCATCCAATGACACAAACACATCTATTGGATGCACAAGATTGGTTAGAAACCCTAATTGAACAAGAATAAGCCTAGGGAGGACGAAAATTTCTTAAATATTAATCCAATGACACAAATACATCTATTGGATGCACAAGATTGGTTAGAAACCCTAATTGGACAAGAATAAGACTAGGGAGGACGAAAATGACCTAAATGTTCATCCAATGACACAAACACACCTATTGGATGCACAAGATTGGTTAAAAACCCTAATTGGACAAGAATAAGCCTAGGGAGGACGAAAATGACCTAAATGTTCATCCAATGACACAAATGAATTTATTGGATGCACAATATTGCTTAAAAACCTTAATTGGATAAGAATAAGCCTAGGGAGGACGAAAATGACCTAAATGTTCATCCAATGACACAAATACACCTATTGGATGCACAAGATTGGTTAAAAACCCTAATTGGACAAGAATAAGCCTAGGGAGGACGAAAATGACCTAAATGTTCATCCAATGACACAAATGAACTTATTGGATGCACAAGATTGGTTAAAAACCTTAATGGGACAAGTATAAGCCTAGGAAGGACGAAAATGACCTAAATGTTAATCCAATGACACAAATGAACTTATTGGATGCACAAGATTGGTTAAAAACCCTAATTGGACAAGAATAAGCCTAGGGAGGACGAAAATGACCTAAATGTTCATCCAATGACACAAACACACCTATTGGATGCACAAGATTGGTTAAAAACCCTAATTGGACAAGAATAAGCCTAGGGAGGACGAAAATGACCTAAATGTTCATCCAATGACACAAACACACCAATTGGATGCACACGATTGGTTAGAAACCCTAATTTGACAAGAATAAGCCTAGGGAGGACGAAAATGACCTAACTATTCATCCAATGACACAAATAAACTTATTGGATGCACAAGATTACTTAAAACCCTAATTGGACAAGAATAAGACTAGGGAGGACGAAAATAACCTAAATGTTCATCCAATGACACAAACACACCTATTGGATGCACAAGATTGGTTAGAAACCCTAATTTGACAAGAATAAGCCTAGGGAGGACGAAAATGACCTAACTATTCATCCAATGACACAAATGAACTTATTGGATGCACAAGATTGCTTAAAACCCTAATTAGACAAGAATAAGACTAGGGAGGACGAAAATGACCTAAATGTTCATCCAATGACACAAACACACCTATTGGATGCACAAGATTGGTTAAAAACCCTAATTGGACAACAATAAGCCTAGGGAGGATGAAAATGACCTAAATGTTCATCGAATGACACAAACACACCTATTGGATGCACAAGATTGGTTAAAAACCCTAATTGCACAAAAATAAGCATTGGGAGGACGAAAATGACCTAAATTTTAATCAATGACACAAATGAACTTATTGGATGCACAAGATTGCTTAAAACCCTAATTGGACAAGAATAAGACTAGGGAGGACGAAAATGACCTAAATGTTCATCCAATGACACAAACACACCTATTGGATGCACAAGATTGGTTAAAAACCCTAATTGGACAAGAATAAGCCTAGGGAGGACGAAAATGACCTAAATGTTCATCCAATGATACAAATGAACTTATTGGATGCATAAGATTGGTTAAAAACCCTAATTGGACAAGAATAAGCTTAGGGTGGACGAAAATGACCTAATTGTTCATCCAATGACACAAATGAACTTATTGGATGCACAAGATTGGTTAAAAACCCTAATTGGACAAGAATAAGCCTTGGGAGGACGAAAATGACCTAAATGTTCATCCAATGACACAAACACACCTATTGGATGCACAAGATTGGTTAAAAACCCTAATTGGACAAGAATAAGCCTAGGGAGGACGAAAATGACCTAAATGTTCATCCAATGACACAAACAAACCTATTGGATGCACAAGATTGCTTAAAAACCCTAATTGGACAAGAATAAGACTAGGGAGGACGAAAATGACCTAAATGTTCCTCCAATGACACAAACACACCTATTGGATGCACAAGATTGCATAAAAACCCTAATTCGACAAGAATAAGACTATGGAGGACGAAAATGACCTAAATGTTCCTCCAATGACACAAACACACCTATTGGATGCACAAGATTGCATAAAAACCCTAATTCGACAAGAATAAGACTAGGGAGGACGAAAATGACCTAAATGTTCATCCAATGACACAAATGAACTTATTGGATGCACAAGATTGGTTAAAAACCCTAATTGGACAAGAATAAGCCTTGGGAGGACGTAAATGACCTAAATGTTCGTCCAATGACACAAACACACCTATTGGATGCACAAGATTACATAAAAACCCTATATGGACAAGAATAAGACTAGGGAGGACGAAAATGACCTAAATGTTCCTCCAATGACACAAACACACCTATTGGATGCACAAGATTGCATAAAAACCCTAATTCGACAAGAATAAGACTAGGGAGGACGAAAATGACCTAAATGTTCATCCAATGACACAAATGAACTTATTGGATGCACAAGATTGGGTAAAAACCCTAATTGGACAAGAATAAGACTAGGGAGGACGAAAATGACCTAAATGTTCCTCCAATGACACAAACACACCTATTGGATGCACAAGATTGCATAAAAACCCTAATTGGACAAGAATAAGACTAGGGAGGACGAAAATGACCTAAATGTTCATCCAATGACACAAATGAACTTATTGGATACACAAGGTTTGTTAAAAACCATAATTGGACAAGAATAAGCCTAGGGAGGACGAAAATGACCTAAATGTTCAACCAATGACACAAATGAACTTATTGGATGCACAAGGTTGGTTAAAAACCCTAATTGGACAAGAATAAGACTAGGGAGGACGAAAATGACCTAAATGTTCGTCCAATGACACAAACACACCTATTGGATGCACAAGATTGCATAAAAACCCTAATTGGACAAGAATAAGACTAGGGAGGACGAAAATGACCTAAATGTTCCTCCAATGACACAAACACACCTATTGGATGCACAAGATTGCATAAAAACCCTAATTGGACAAGAATAAGACTAGGGAGGACGAAAATGACCTAAATGTTCGTCCAAGGACACAAACACACCTATTGGATGCACAAGATTGCATCAAAACCCTAATTGGAAAAGAATAAGCCTAGGGAGGACGAAAATGACCAAAATGTTCATCCAATGACACAAATGAACTTATTGGATGCACAAGATTGGTTAAAAACCCTAATTGGACAAGAATAAGCCTAGGGAGGACGAAAATGACCTAAATGTTCATCCAATGACACAAATGAACTTATTGGATGCACAAGATTGGTTAAAAACCCTAATTGGACAAGAATAAGCCTAGGGAGGACGAAAATGACCTAAATGTTCATCCAATGACACAAATGAACTTATTGGATGCACAAGATTGGTTAAAAACCCTAATTGGACAAGAATTAGCCTAGGGAGGACGAAAATGACCTAAATGTTCGTCCAATGACACAAACACACCTATTGGATGCACAAGATTGGTTAAAAACCCTAATTGGACAAGAATAAGCCTAGGGAGGAAGAAAATGACCTAAATGTTCATCCAATGACACAAATGAACTTATTGGATGCACAAGATTGGTTAAAAACCCTAATTGGACAAGAATAAGCCTAGGGAGGACGAAAATGACCTAAATGTTCATCCAATGACACAAATGAACTTATTGGATGCACAAGATTGGTTAAAAACCGTAATTGGACAAGAATAAGCCTAGGGAGGACGAAAATGACCTTAATGTTCGTCCAATGACACAAACACACCTATTGGATGCACAAGATTGCATAAAAACCCTAATTGGACAAGAATAAGACTAAGGAGGATGAAAATGACCTAAATGTTCATCCAATGACACAAATGAACTTATTGGATGCACAAGATTGGTTAAAAACCCTAATTGGCCAAGAATAAGCCTAGGGAGGACGAAAATGACCTAAATGTTCGTCCAATGACACAAACACACCTATTGGATGCACAAGATTGCATAAAAACTCTAATTGGACAAGAATAAGACTAGGGAGGACGAAAATGACCTAAATGTCCCTCCAATGACACAAACACACCTATTGGATGCACAAGATTGCATAAAAACCCTAATTCGACAAGAGAAAGACTAGGGAGGACGAAAATGACCTAAATGTTCCTCCAATGACACAAACACACCTATTGGATGCACAAGATTGCATAAAAACCCTAATTCGACAAGAATAAGACTAGGGAGGACGAAAATGACCTAAATGTTCATCCAATGACACAAATGAACTTATTGGATGCACAAGATTGGTTAAAAACCCTAATTGGACAAGAATAAGCCTAGGGAGGACGAAAATGACCTAAATGTTCATCCAATGACACAAATGAACTTATTGGATGCACAAGATTGGTTAAAAACCCTAATTGGACAAGAATAAGCATAGGGAGGACGAAAATGACCTAAATGTTCATCCAATGACACAAACCCACATATTGGATGCACAAGATTGGTTAAAACCCTAATTGGACAAGAATAAGACTATGGAGGACGAAAAAGACCTAAATGTTCCTCCAATGACACAAACACACCTATTGGATGCACAAGATTGCATAAAAACCCTAATTGGACAAGAATAAGACTAGGGAGGACGAAAATGACCTAAATGTTCATCCAATGACACAAATGAACTTATTGGATGCACAAGATTGGTTAAAAACCCTAATTGGACAAGAATAAGCCTAGGGAGGTTGAAAATGACCTAAATGTTCATCCAATGACACAAACACACCTATTGGATGCACAAGATTGCATAAAAACCCTAATTGGACAAGAATATGACTAGATAGGACGAAAATGACCTAAATGTTCATCCAATGACACAAATGAACTTATTGGATGCACAAGATTGGTTAAAAACCCTAATTGGACAAGAATAAGCCTAGGGAGGACGAAAATGACCTAAATGTTCATCCAATGACACAAATGAACTTATTGGATGCACAAGAATGGTTAAAAACCCTAATTGGACAAGAATAAGCCTAGGGAGGACGTAAATGACCTAAATGTTCATCCAATGACACAAATGAACTTATTGGATGCACAAGATTGGTTAAAAACCCTAATTGGACAAGAATAAGCATATGGAGGACGAAAATGACCTAAATGTTCATCCAATGACACAAACACACATATTGGATGCACAAGATTGCTTAAAAACCTAATTGGACAAGAATAAAACTAGGGATGACGAAAATGACCTAAATGTTCATCCAATGACACAAATGAACTTATTGGATGCACAAGATTGGTTAAAAACCCTAATTGGACAAGAATAAGCCTAGGGAGGACGAAAATGACCTAAATGTTCATCCAATGACACAAATGAACTTATTTGATGCACAAGATTTGTTGAAAACCCTAATTGGACAAGAATAAGCCTAGGGAGGACGAAAATGACCTAAATGTTCATCCAATGACACAAATGAACTTATTGGATGCACAAGATTGGTTAAAAACCCTAATTGGACAAGAATAAGCCTAAGGAGGATGAAAATGACCTAAATGTTCGTCCAATGACACAAACACACCTATTGGATGCACAAGATTGGTTAAAAACCCTAATTGGACAAGAATAAGCCTAGGGAGGACGAAAATGACCTAATTGTACATCCAATGACACAAATGAACTTATTGGATGCACAAGATTGATTAAAAACCCTAATTGGACAAGGATAAGCCTAAGAAGGACGAAAATGACCTAAATGTTCATCCAATGACACAAATGAACTTATTGGATGCACAAGATTGGTTAGAAACCCTAATTGGACAAGAATAAGCCTAGGGAGGACGAAAATGACCTAAATGTTCATCCAATGACACAAATGAACTTATTGGATGCACAAGATTGGTTAAAAACCCTAATCGGACAAGAATAAGCCTAGGGAGGACGAAAAATGACCTAAATGTTCGTCCAATGACACAAACACACCTATTGGATGCACAAGATTGCATAAAAACCCTAATTGGATAAGAATAAGACTAGGGAGGACGAAAATGACCTAAATGTTCCTCCAATGACACAAACACACCTATTGGATGCACAAGATTGCATAAAAACCCTAATTCGACAAGAATAAGACTAGGGAGGACGAAAATGACCTAAATGTTCATCCAATGACACAAATGAACTTATTGGATGCACAAGATTGGTTAAAAACCCTAATTGGACAAGAATAAGCCTAGGGAGGACGAAAATGACCTAAATGTTCATCCAATGACACAAATGAACTTATTGGATGCACAAAATTGGTTAAAAACCCTAATTGGACAAGAATAAGCCTAGGGAGGGCGAAAATGACATAAATTTTCGTCCAATGACACAAACACACCTATTGGATGCACAAGATTGCATAAAAACCCTAATTGGACAAGAATAAGACTAGGGAGGACGAAAATGACCTAAATGTTCGTCCAATGACACAAACACACCTATTGGATGCACAAGATTGCATCAAAACCCTATTTGGAAAAGAATAAGCCTAGGGAGGACGAAAATGACCAAAATGTTCATCCAATGACACAAATGAACTTATTGGATGCACAAGATTGGTTAAAAACCCTAATTGGACAAGAATAAGCCTAGGGAGGACGAAAATGACCTAAATGTTCATCCAATGACACAAATGAACTTATTGGATGCACAAGATTGGTTAAAAACCCTAATTCGACAAGAATAAGCCTAGGGAGGACGAAAATGACCTAAATGTTCATCCAATGACACAAATGAACTTATTGGATGCACAAGATTGGTTAAAAACCTTAATTGGACAAGAATAAGCATAGGGAGGACGAAAATGACCTAAATGTTCATCCAATGACACAAACCCACATATTGGATGCACAAGATTGCTTAAAACCCTAATTGGACAAGAATAAGACTAGGGAGGACGAAAATGACCTAAATGTTCGTCCAATGACACAAACACACCTATTGGATGCACAAGATTGCATAAAAACCCTAATTGGACAAGAATAAGACTAGGGAGGACGAAAATGACCTAAATGTTCATCCAATGACACAAACACACCTATTGGATGCACAAGATTGCATAAAAACCCTTATTCGACAAGAATAAGACTAGGGAGGACGAAAATGACCTAAATGTTCATCCAATGACACAAATGAACTTATTGGATACACAAGATTTGTTAAAAACCCTAATTGGACAAGAATAAGCCTATGGAGGACGAAAATGACCTAAAAGTTCGTCCAATGACACAAACACACCTATTGGATGCACAAGATTGCATAAAAACCCTAATTGGACAAGAATAAGACTAGGGAGGACGAAAATGACCTAAATGTTCCTCCAATGACACAAACACACATATTGGATGCACAAGATTGCTTAAAACCCTAATTGGACAAGAATAAGACTAGGGATGACGAAAATGACCTAAATGTTCATCCAATGACACAAATGAACTTATTGGATGCACAAGATTGGTTAAAAACCCTACTTGGACAAGGATAAGCCTAGGGAGGACGAAAATGACCTAAATGTTCGTCCAATGACACAAACATACCTATTGGATGCACAAGATTGCATAAAAACCCTAATTGGACAAGAATAAGACTAGGGAGGACGAAAATGACCTAAATGTTCGTCCAATGACACAAACACACCTATTGGATGCACAAGATTGCATAAAAACCCTAATTGGACAAGAATAAGACTAGGGAGGACGAAAATGACCTAAATGTTCCTCCAATGACACAAACACACCTATTGGATGCACAAGATTGCATAAAAACCCTAAGTCGACAAGAATAAGACTAGGGAGGACGAAAATGACCTAAATGTTCATCCAATGACACAAATGAACTTATTGGATGCACAAGATTGGTTAAAAACCCTAATTGGACAAGAATAAGCCTAGGGAGGACGAAAATGACCTAAATGTTCATCCAATGACACAGATGAACTTATTGGATGCACAAGATTGGTTAACTACCCTAATTGTACAAGAATAAGCCTTGGGAGGACGAAAAGGACCTAAATGTTCATCCAATGACACAAATGAACCTATTGGATGCACAAGATTGGTTAAAAACCCTAATTGGACAAGAATAAGCCTAGGGTGGACGAAAATGATCTAAATGTTTATCCAATGACACAAATGAACTTATTGGATGCACAAGATTGCTTAAAAACCATAATTGGACAAGAATAAGCCTAGGGAGGACGAAAATGACCTAAATTTTCATCCAACGACACAAATACACCTATTTGATGCACAAGATTGGTTAGAAACCCTAATTGGACAAGAATAAGCCTAGGGAGGACGAAAATGACCTAAATGTTCATCCAATGACACAAACACACCTATTGGATGCACAAGATTGGTTAAAAACCCTAATTGGACAAGAATAAGCCTAGGGAGGACGAAAATGACCTAAATTTTCATCCAACGACACAAATACACCTATTTGATGCACAAGATTGGTTAGAAACCCTAATTGGACAAGAATAAGCCTAGGGAGGACGAAAATGACCTAAATGTTCATCCAATGACACAAACACACCTATTGGATGCACAAGATTGGTTAAAAACCCTAATTGGACAAGAATAAGCCTAGGGAGGACGAAAATGACCTAAATGTTCATCCAATGACACAAACACACCTATTGGATGCCCAGGATTGGTTAGAAACGATAATTGGACAAGTATAAGCCTAGGGAGGACGAAAATGACCTAAATGTTAATCCAATGACACAAATGAACTTATTGGATGCACAAGATTGGTTAAAAACCCTAATTGGACAAGAATAAGCCTAGGGAGGACGAAAATAACCTAAATGTTCATCAAATGACTAAACACACCTATTGGATGCACAAGATTGGACAAGAATAAGCCTAGGGAGGACGAAAATGACCTAAATGTTCATCCAATGACACAAACACACCTATTGGATGCACAAGATTGGTTAAAAACCCTAATTGGACAAGAATAAGCCTAGGGAGGACGAAAATGACCTAAATGTTCATCCAATGACACAAACACACCTATTGGATGCACAAGATTGGTTAAAAACCCTAACTTTACAAGAATAAGCATAGGGAGGACGAAAATGACTTAAATCTTAATCCAATGACACAAATGAACTTATTGGATGCACAAGATTGCTTAAAACCCTAATTGGAAAAGAATAAGCCTTGGGAGGACGAAAATGACCTAAATGTTCATCAAATGACACAAACACACCTATTGGATGCACAAGATTGGCTTAAAACCCTAATTGGACAAGAATAAAACTAGGGAGGACGAAGATGACCTAAATGTTCATCCAATGACACAAACACACCTATTGGATGCACAAGATTGGTTAAAAACCCTAATTGGACAACAATAAGCCTAGGGAGGATGAAAGTGACCTAAATGTTCATCTAATGACACAAACACACCTATTGGATGCACAAGATTGGTTAAAAACCCTAATTGCACAAAAATAAGCCTAGGGAGGACGAAAATGACCTAAATGTTCATCCAATGACACAAATGAACTTATTGGATGCACAAGATTGCTTAAAACCCTAATTGGACAAGAATAAGACTATGGAGGACGAAAATGACCTAAATGTTCGTCGAATGACACAAACACACCTATTGGATGCACAAGCTTGGTTAGAAACCCTAATTGGACAAGAATAAGCCTAGGGAGGACGAAAATGACCTAAATGTTCATCCAATGACACAAATGAACTTATTGGATGCACAAGATTGCTTAAAACCCTAATTGGACAAGAATAAGACTAGGGAGGATGAAAATGACCTAAATGTTCATCGAATGACACAAACACACCTATTGGATGCACAAGATTGGTTAGATACCCTAATTGGACAAGAATAAGCCTAGGGAGGACGAAAATGACCTAAATGTTCATCCAATGACACAAATGAACTTATTGGATGCACAAGATTGCTTAAAAACCCTAATTGGACAAGAATAAGCTTAGGGAGGACGAAAATGACCTAAATATTCATCCAATGACACAAACACACCTATTGGATGCACAAGATTGGTAAGAAACCCTAATTGGACAAGAATAAGCCTAGAAAGAACGAAAATGACCTAAATGTTCATCCAATGACACAAACACACCTATTGGATGCACAAGATTGGTTAAAAACCCTAATTGGACAAGAATAAGCCTAGGGAGGACGAAAATGACCTAAATGTTCATCCAATGACACAAACACACCTATTGGATGCACAAGATTGGTTAAAAACCCTAACTGGACAAGAATAAGCATAGGGAGGACGAAAATGACTTAAATCTTAATCCAATGACACAAATGAACTTATTGGATGCGCAAGATTGCTTAAAACCCTAATTGGATAAGAATAAGCCTTGGGAGGACGAAAATGACCTAAATGTTCATCAAATGACACAAACACACCTATTGGATGCACAAGATTGGCTTAAAACCCTAATTGGACAAGAATAAAACTAGGGAGGACGAAAATGACCTAAATGTTCATCCAATGACACAAACACACCTATTGGATGCACAAGATTGGTTAAAAACCCTAATTGGACAAGAATAAGCCTAGGGAGGACGAAAATGACCTAAATGTTCATCCAATGGCACAAATGAACTTATTGGATGCACAAGATTGCTTAAAACCCTAATTGGACAAGAATAAGACTAGGGAGGACGAAAATGACCTAAATGTTCATCCAATGACACAAACACATCTATTGGATGCACAAGATTGGTTAGAAACCCTAATTGAACAAGAATAAGCCTAGGGAGGACGAAAATTTCTTAAATATTAATCCAATGACACAAATACATCTATTGGATGCACAAGATTGGTTAGAAACCCTAATTGGACAAGAATAAGACTAGGGAGGACGAAAATGACCTAAATGTTCATCCAATGACACAAACACACCTATTGGATGCACAAGATTGGTTAAAAACCCTAATTGGACAAGAATAAGCCTAGGGAGGACGAAAATGACCTAAATGTTCATCCAATGACACAAATGAACTTATTGGATGCGCAAGATTGCTTAAAAACCCTAATTGGACAAGAATAAGCCTAGGGAGGACGAAAATGACCTAAATGTTCATCCAATGACACAAACACACCTATTGGATGCACAAGATTGGTTAAAAACCCTAATTGGACAAGAATAAGCCTAGGGAGGACGAAAATGACCTAAATGTTCATCCAATGACACAAATTCACCTATTGGATGCACAGGATTGGTTAGAAACCCTAATTGGACAAGAATAAGCCTAGGGAGGACGAAAATGACCTAAATGTTCATCCAATGACACAAACACACCTATTGGATGCACAAGATTGGTTAAAAACCCTAATTGGACAAGAATAAGCCTAGGGAAGATGAAAATGACCTAAATGTTCGTCCAATGACACAAACACACCTATTGGATGCACAAGATTGCATAAAAACCCTAATTGGACAAGAATAAGACTAGGGAGGACGAAAATGACCTAAATGTTCCTCCAATGACACAAACACACCTATTGGATGCACAAGATTGCATAAAAACCCTAATTGGACAAGAATAAGACTAGGGAGGACGTAAATGACCTAAATGTTCCACCAATGACACAAATGAACTTATTGGATACACAAGGTTGGTTAAAAACCCTAATTGGACAAGAATAAGCCTAGGGAGGACAAAAATGACCTAAATGTTCAACCAATGACACAAATGAACATTATTGGATGCACAAGGTTGGTTAAAAACCCTAATTGGACAAGAATAAGCCTAGGGAGGACGAAAATGACCTAAATGTTCGTCCAATGACACAAATGAACTTATTGGATGCACAAGATTGGTTAAAAACCCTACTTGGACAAGAATAAGCCTAGGGAGGACGAAAATGCCCTAAATGTTCGTCCAATGACACAAACACACCTATTGGATGCACAAGATTGCATAAAAACCCTAATTGGACAAGAATAAGACTAGGGAGGACGAAAATGACCTAAATGTTCCTCCAATGACACAAACACACCTATTGGATGCACAAGATTGCATAAAAACCCTAATTGGACAAGAATAAGACTAGGGAGTACGAAAATGACCTAAATGTTCCTCCAATGACACAAACACACCTATTGGATGCACAAGATTGCATAAAAACCCTAATTGGACAAGAATAAGACTAGGGAGGACGAAAATGACCTAAATGTTCATCCAATGACACAAATGAACTTATTGAATGCACGAGATTGGTTAAAAACCCTAATCAGACAAGAATAAGCCTAGGGAGGACGAAAATGACCTAAATGTTCGTCCAATGACACAAACACACCTATTGGATGCACAAGATTGCATAAAAACCCTAATTGGACAAGAATAAGACTAGGAAGGATGAAAATGACCTAAATGTTCCTCCAATGACACAAACACACCTATTGGATGCACAAGATTGCATAAAAACCCTAATTGGACAAGAATAAGACTAGGGAGGACGAAAATGACCTAAATGTTCCTCCAATGACACAAACACACCTATTGGATGCACAAGATTGCATAAAAACCCTAATTGGACAAGAATAAGACTAGGGAGGACGAAAATGACCTAAATGTTCCTCCAATGACAGAAACACACCTTTTGGATGCACAACATTGCATAAAAACCCTAATTCGACAAGAATAAGACTAGGGAGGACGAAAATGACCTCAATGTTCCTCCAATGACACAAACACACCTATTGGATGCACAAGATTGCATAAAAACCCTAATTGGACAAGAATAAGACTAGGGAGGACGAAAATGACCTAAATGTTCCTCCAATGACACAAACACACCTATTGGATGCACAAGATTGCATAAAAACCCTAATTCGACAACAATAAGACTAGGGAGGACGAAAATGACCTAAATGTTCATCCAATGACACAAATGAACTTATTGGATGCACAAGATTGGTTAAAAACCCTAATTGGACAAGAATAAGCCTATTGAGGACGAAAATGACCTAAATGTTCGTCCAATGACACAAAGACACCTATTGGATGCACAAGATTGCATAAAAACCCTAATTGGACAAGAATAAGACTAGGGAGGACGAAAATGACCTAAATGTTCCTCCAATGACACAAACACACCTATTGGATGCACAAGATTGCATAAAAACCCTAATTCGACAAGAATAAGACTAGGGAGGACAAAAATGACCTAAATGTTCATCCAATGAAACAAATGAACTTATTGGATGCACAAGATTGGTTAAAAACCCTAATTGGACAAGAATAAGCCTAGGGAGGACGAAAATGACCTAAATGTTCGTCCAATGACACAAACACCCCTATTGGATGCACAAGATTGCATAAAAACCCTAATTGGACAAGAATAAGCCTAGGGAGGATGAAAATGACCTAATTGTTTGCCAATGACACAAACACACCTATAGGATGCACAAGATTGCATAAAAACCCTAATTGGACAAGAACAAGCCTAGGGAGGACGAAAATGACCTAAATGTTCATCCAATGACACAAATGAACTTATTGGATGCACAAGATTGGTTAAAAACCCTAATTGGACAAGAATAAGCCTAGGGAGGACTTAAATGACCTAAATGTTCATCCAATGACACAAATGAACTTATTGGATGCACAAGATTGGTTAAAAACCCTAATTGGACAAGAATAAGCATATGGAGGACGTAAATGACCTAAATGTTCATCCAATGACACAAACACACATATTGGATGCACAAGATTGCTTAAAACCCTTATTGGACAAGAATAAGACTAGGGATGACGAAAATGACCTAAATGTTCATCCAATGACACAAATGAACTTATTGGATGCACAAGATTGGTTAAAAACCCTAATTGGACAAGAATAAGCCTAGGGAGGACGAAAATGACCTAAATTTTCGTCCAATGACACAAACACACCTATTGGATGCACAAGATTGCATAAAAACCCTAATTGGACAAGTTTAAGGCTATGGAGGACGAAAATGACCTAAATGTTCCTCCAATGACACAAACACACCTATTGGATGCACAAGATTGCATAAAAACCCTAATTCGACAAGAATGAGACTAGGGAGGACGAAAATGACCTAAATGTTCCTCCAATGACACAAACACACCTATTGGATGCACAAGATTGCATAAAAACCCTAATTAGACAAGAATAAGACTAGGGAGGACGAAAATGACCTAAATGTTCCTCCAATGACACAAACATACCTATTGGATGCACAAGATTGCATAAATACCCTAATTCGACAAGAATAAGACTAGGGAGGACGAAAATGACCTAAATGATTATCCAATGACACAAATGAACTTATTGGATGCACAAGATTGGTTAAAAACCCTAATTGGACAAAAATAAGCCTAGGGAGGACGAAAATGACCTAAATGTTCGTCCAATGACACAAACACACCTATTGAATGCACAAGATTGCATAAAAACCCTAATTGGACAAGAATAAGACTAGGGAGGACGAAAATGACCTAAATGTTCATCCAATGACACAAATGAACTTATTGGATGCACAAGTTTGGTTAAAAACTCTAATTGGACAAGAATAAGCCTAGGGAGGACGAAAATGAC
>JBBPBR010000363.1:23075-43361 GCA_037974775.1 Cicer pinnatifidum
ACGAAAATGACCTAATTAATCATCCAATGACACAAACACACCTATTGGATGCACAAGATTGGTTAAAAACCCTAATTGGACAAGAATATGCCTAGGGAGGACGAAAATGACCTAATTGATCATCCAATGACACAAATGAACTTATTGGATGCACAAGATTAGTTAAAAACCCTAATTGGACAAGAATAACCTAGGGAGGACGAAAATAACCTAATTGATCATCCAATGACACAAATACACCTATTGGATGCACAAGATTGGTTAAAAACCCTAATTGGACATGAATATGCCTAGGGAGGACTAAAATGACCTAAATGTTAATCCAATGACACAAATGAACTTATTGGATGGACAAGATTGGTTAAAAACCCTAATTGGACAAGAATAAGCCTAGGGAGGACGAAAATGACCTAATTGATCATCCAATGACACAAACACACCTATTGGATGCACAAGATTGGTTAAAAACCCTAATTGGACCAGAATAAGCCTAGGGAGGACGAAAATGACTTAATTGATCATCCATTGCCACAAACACACCTATTGGATGCACAAGATTGGTTAAAAACACTAATTGGACAAGAATATGCCTAGGGAGGACGAAAATGACCTAATTGGTCATCCAATGACACAACTACACCTATTGGATGCACAAGATTGGTTAAAAACCCTAATTGGACAAGAATATGCCTAGGGAGGATGAAAATAACCTAATTGATCATCCAATGAGACAAACACACCTATTGGATGCACAAGATTGGTTAAAAACCCTAGTTGGACAAGAATAAGCCTAGGGAGGACGAAAATGACCTAAATGTCAATCCAATGACACAACTCAACTTATTGGATGCACAAGATTGGTTAAAAACCCTAATTGGACAAGAATAAGCCTATGGAGGACGAAAATGACCTAATTGATCATCCAATGACACAAACACACCTATTGGATGCACAAGATTGGTTAAAAACCCTAATTGGACAAGAATATGCCTAGGGAGGACGAAAATGACCTAAATATTAATTCAATGACATAAACAAACTTATTGGATGCACAAGATTGGTTAAAAACCCTAATTGGACAAGAATAAGCCTAGGGAGGACGAAAATGACCTAATTGATCATCCAATGACACAAACACACTTATTGGAAGCACAAGATTGGTTAAAAACCCTAATTGGACAAGAATATGCCTAGGGAGGACGAAAATGACCTAAATGTTAATCCAATGACACAAATGAACTTATTGGATGCACAAGATTGGTTAAAAACCCTAATTGGACATGAATAAGCCTAGGGAGGACGAAAATGACCTAATTGATCATCCAATGACACAAATGAACTTATTGGATGCACAAGATTGGTTAAAAACCCTTATTGGACAAGAATAAGCCTAAGGAGGACGAAAATGACCTAATTGATCTTCCAATGACACAAACACACCTATTGGATGCACAAGTTTGGTTAAAAATCCTAATTGGACAAGAATAAGCCTAGGGAGGACGAAAATGACCTAATTGATCATCCAATGACACAAACACACCTATTGGATGCACAAGATTGGTTAAAAACCCTAATTGGACAAGAATATGCCTAGGGAGGACGAAAATGACCTAATTGATCATCCAATGACACAAACACACCTATTGGATGCACAAGATTCGTTAAAAACCCTAATTGGACAAGAATATGCATTGGGAAGACGAAAATCACCTAATTGATCATCCAATGACACAAACACACCTATCGGATGCACAAGATTGGTTAAAAACCCTAATTGGACAAGAATATGCCTAGGGAGGACGAAAATGACCTAAATATTAATTCAATGACACAAACAATGTTATTGGATGCACAAGATTGGTTAAAAACCCTAATTGGACAAGAATAAGCCTAGGGAGGACGTAAATGACCTAATTGATCATCCAATGACACAAACACACCTATTGGATGCACAAGATTGGTTAAAAACCTTAATTGGACAAGAATATGCCTAGGGAGGACGTAAATGGCCTAATTGATCATCCAATGACACAAACACACCTATTGGATGCACAAGATTGGTTAAAAACCCTAATTGGACAAGAATATGCCTAGGGAGGACGAAAATGTCCTCAATATTAATTCAATGACACAAACAAACTTATCGGATGCACAAGATTGGTTAAAAACCCTAATTGGACAAGAATAAGCCTAGGGAGGACGAAAATGACCTAATTGATCATCCAATGACACAAACACACCTATTGGATGCACAAGATTGGTTAAAAACCCTAATTGGACAAGAATATGCCTAGGGAGGACGAAAATGACCTAATTGATCATCCAATGACACAAACACACCTATTGGATGCCCAAGATTGCTTAAAAACCCAAATTGGACAAGAATATGCCTAGGGAGGACGAAAATGACCTAAATATTAATTCAATGACACAAACAAACTTATCGGATGCACAAGATTGGTTAAAAACCCTAATTGGACAAGAATAAGCCTAGGGAGGACGAAAATGACCTAATTGATCATCCAATGACACAAACACACCTATTGGATGCACAAGATTGGTTAAAAACCCTAATTGGACAAGAATATGCCTAGGGAGGACGAAAATGACCTAATTAATGATCCAATGACACAAACACACATATTGGATGCACAAGATTCGTTAAAAACCCTAATTGGACAAGAATATGCCTAGGGAGGACGAAAATGACCTAATTGATCATCCAATGACACAAACACACCTATTGGATGCACAAGATTGGTTAAAAACCCTATTTGGACAAGAATATGCCTAGGAAGGACGAAAATGACCTAATTCATCATCCAATGACACAAACACACCTATTGGATGCACAAGATTGGTTAAAAACCCTAATTGGACAAGAATATGCCTTGGGAGGACGAAAATGACCTAAATATTAATTCAATGACATAAACAAACTTATTGGATGCACAAGATTGGTTTAAAACCCTAATTGGACAAGAATATGCCTAGGGAGGACGAAAATGACCTAAATGTTAATCCAATGACACAAATGAACTTATTAGATGCACAAGATTGGTTTAAAACCCTAATTGGACAAGAATAAGCCTTCGGAGGACGAAAATGACCTAATTGATCATCCAATGACACAAACACACCAATTGGATGCACAAGACTGGTTAAAAACCCTAATTGGACAAGAATAAGCCTAGGGAGGACGAAAATGACCTAATTGATCATCCAATGACACAAACACACCTATTGGATGCACAAGATTGGTTAAAAACCCTACTTGGACAAGAATAAGCCTAGGGAGGACGAAAATGACCTAAATGTTAATCCAATGACACAACTCAACTTATTGGATGCACAAGATTGGTTAAAAACCCTAATTGGACAAGAATAAGCCTAGGGAGGACGAAAATGACCTAATTGATCATCTAGTGACACAAACACACCTATTGGATGCACAAGATTGGTTAAAAACCCTAATTGGACAAGAATATGCCTAGGGAGGACGAAAATGACCTAAATATTAATTCAATGACATAAACAAACTTATTGGATGCACAAGATTGGTTAAAAACCCTAATTGGACAAGAATAAGCCTAGGGAGGACGAAAATGACCTAATTGATCATCCAATGACACAAACACACCTATTGGATGCACAAGATTGGTTAAAAACCCTAATTGGACAAGAATGTGCCTAGGAAGGACGAAAATGACCTAATTGATCATCCAATGACAGAAAAACACCTATTGGATGCACAAGATTGGTTAAAAACCCTAATTGGACAAGAATATGCCTAGGGAGGACGAAAATGACCTAAATATTAATTCAATGACATAAACAAACTTATTGGATGCACAAGATTGGTTAAAAACCCTAATTGGACAAGAATAAACCTAGGGAGGACGAAAATGAACTAATTGATCATCCAATGACACAAACACACCTATTGGAAGCACAAGATTGGTTAAAACCCCTAATTGGACAAGAATATGCCTAGGGAGAACGAAAATGACCTAAATGTTAATCCAATGACACAAATGAACTTATTGGATGCACAAGATTGGTTAAAAACCCTAATTGGACAAGAATAAGCCTAGGGAGGACGAAAATGACCTAATTGATCATCCAATGACACAAACAAACCTATTGGATGCACATGATTGGTAAAAACCCTAATTGGACAAGAATATGCCTAGGGAGGAGGAAAATGACCTAAATATTAATTCAATGACACAAACAAAGTTATTGGATGCACAAGATTGGTTAAAAACCCTAATTGGACAAGAATAAGCCTAGGGAGGAAGAAAATGACCTAATTGATCATCCAATGACACAAACACACCTATTGGATGCACAAGATTGGTTTAAAAACCTAGTTGGACAAGAATATGCATAGGGAGGACGAAAATGACCTAATTGATCATCCAATGACACAAATGAACTTATTGGATGCACAAGATTGGTTAAAAACCCTAATTGGACAAGAATAAGCCTAGGGAGGACGAAAATGACCTAATTGATCATCCAATGACACAAACACACCTATTGGATGCACAAGATTGGTTAAAAACCCTAATTGGACAAGAATATGCCTAGGGAGGACGAAAATGACCTAAATATTAATTCAATGACATAAACAAACTTATTGGATGCACAAGATTGGTTAAAAACCCTAATTGGACAAGAATAAGCCTAGGGAGGACGAAAATGACCTAATTGATCATCCAATGACACAAACACACCTATTGGATGCACAAGATTGGATAAAAACCCTAATTGGACAAGAATATTCCTAGGGAGGACGAAAATGACCTAAATATTAATTCAATGACATAAACAAACTTATTGGATGCACAAAATTGGTTAAAAACCCTAATTGGACAAGAATGTGCCTAGGGAGGACGAAAATGACCTAATTGATCATCCAATGACACAAACACACCTATTGGATGCACAAGATTGGTTAAAAACCCTAATTGGACAAGAATATGCCTAGGGAGGACGAAAATGACCTAAATATTAATTCAATGACATAAACAAACTTATTGGATGCACAAGATTGGTTAAAAACCCTAATTGGACAAGAATAAGCCTAGGGAGGACGAAGATGACCTAATTGATCATCCAATGACACAAACACACCTATTGGATGCACAAGATTGGATAAAAACCCTAATTGGACAAGAATATGCCTAGGGAGGACGAAAATGACCTAAATATTAATTCAATGACATAAACAAACTTATTGGATGCACAAAATTGGTTAAAAACCCTAATTGGACAAGAATGTGCCTAGGGAGGACGAAAATGACCTAATTGATCATGCAATGACACAAACACAACTATTGGATGCACAAGATTGGTTAAAAACCCTAATTGGACAAGAATATGCCTAGGGAGGACGAAAATGACCTAAATATTAATTCAATGACATAAACAAACTTATTGGATGCACAAGATTGGTTAAAAACCCTAATTGGACAAGAATAAGCCTAGGGAGGACGAAAATGACCTAATTGATCATCCAATGAAAAAAACACACCTATTGGATGCACAAGATTGGTTAAAAACCCTAATTGGACAAGAATAAGCCTAGGGAGGACGAAAATGACCTAATTGATCATCCAAAGACACAAACACACCTATTGGATGCAAAAGATTGGTTAAAAACCCTAGTTGGACAAGAATCTGCCTAGGGAGGACGAAAATGACCTAATTGATCATCCAATGACACAAATGAACTTATTGGATGCACAAGATTGGTTAAAAATCCTAATTGGACAAGAATAAGCCTAGGGAGGACAAAATATGACCTAATTTATCATCCAATGACACAAACACACCTATTGGATGCACAAGATTGGTTAAAAACCCTAATTGGACAAGAATATGCCTAGGGAGGACGAAAATGACCTAAATGTTAATCCAATGACACAAATAAAAGTATTGGATGCACAAGATTGGTTAAAAACCCTAATTGGACAAGAATAAGCCTAGGGAGGACGAAAATGACCTAAATGTTAATCCAATGACACAAACTCACCTATTGGATGCACAAGATTGGTTAAAAACCCTAATTGGACAAGAATAAGCCTAGGGATGACGAAAATGACCTAATTGATCATCTAATGACACAAACACACCTATTGGATGCACAAGATTGGTTAAAAACCCTAATTGGACAAGAATAAGCCTAGGGAGGACGAAAATGACCTAATTGATCATCCAAAGACACAAACACACCTATTGGATGCACAAGATTTGTTAAAAACCCTAATTGGACAAGAATATGCCTAGGGAGGACGAAAATGACCTAAATGTTAATCCAATGACACAAATGAACTTATTGGATGCACAAGATTGGTTAAAAACCCTAGTTGGACAAGAATAAGCCTAGGGAGCACGAAAATGACCTAATTGATCATCCAATGACACAAAAACACCTATTGGATGCACAAGATTGGTTAAAAACCCTAATTGGACAAGAATATGCCTAGGGAGGACGAAAATGACCTAAATGTTAATCCAATGACACAAATGAACTTATTGGATGCACAAGATTGGTTAAAAACCCTAATTGGACAAGAATATAACTAGGGAGGACGAAAATGACCTAAATATTAATTCAATGACACAAACAAACTTATTGGATGCACAAGATTGGTTAAAAACCCTAATTGGACAAGAATAAGCCTAGGGAGGACGAAAATGACCTAATTGATCATCCAATGACACAAACACACCTATTGGATGCACAAGATTGGTTAAAAACCCTAATTGGACAAGAATATGCCTAGGGAGGACGAAAATGACCTAATTGATCATCCAATGACACAAACACACCTATTGGATGCAGAAGATTGGTTAAAAACCCTAATTGGACAATAATATGCGTAGGGAGGACGAAAATGACCTAAATATTAATTCAATGACACAAACAAACTTATTGGATTCACAAGATTGGTTAAAAACCCTAATTGGGCAAGAATAGGCCTAGGGAGGACGAAAATGACCTAATTGATCATCCAATGACACAAACACACCTATTGGATGCACAAGATTGGTTAAAAACCCTAATTGGACAAGAATAAGCCTAGGGAGGACGAAAATGACCTAATTGATCATCCAATGACACAAACACACCTATTGGATGCACAAGATTGGTTAAAAACCCTAATTGGACAAGAATATGCCTAGGGAGGACGAAAATGACCTAATTGATCATCCAATGACAAAAACACACCTATTGGATGCACAAGATTGGTTAAAAACCCTAATTCGACAAGAATATGCCTAGGGAGGACGAAAATGACCTAAATGTAAATCCAATGACACAAATGAACTTATTGGATGCACAAGATTGGTTAAAAACCCTAATTGGACAAGAATAAGCCTAGGGAGGACGAAAATGACCTAATTGATCATCCAATGACACAAACACACCTATTGGATGCACAAGATTGGTTAAAAACCCTAATTGGACAAGAATAAGCCTAGGGAGGACGAAAATGACCTAATTGATCATCCAATGACACAAACACACCTATTGGATGCACAAGATTAGTTAAAAACCCTAATTGGACAAGAATAAGCATAGGGAGGACGAAAATGACCTAATTGATCATCCAATGACACAAACACACCAATTGGATGCACAAGATTGGTTAAAAACCCTAATTGGACAAGAATATGCCTAGGGAGGACGAAAATGACCTAATTGATCATCCAATGAAACAAACACACCTATTGGATGCACAAGATTGGTTAAAAACCCAAATTGGACAAGAATAAGCCTAGGGAGGACGAAAATGACCTAATTGATCATCCAATGACACAAACACACCTATTGGATGCACAAGATTGGTTAAAAACCCTAATTGGACAAGAATATGCCTAGGGAGGACGAAAATGACCTAATTGATCATCCAATGACACAAATGAACTTATTGGATGCACAAGATTAGTTAAAAACCCTAATTGGACAAGAATAAGCCTAGGGAGGACGAAAATGACCTAATTGATCATCCAATGACAGAAACACACCTATTGGATGCACAAGATTGGTCTAAAACTCTAATTGGACAAGAATATGCCTAGGGAGGACGAAAATGACCTGAATGTTAATCCAATGACACAAATGAACTTATTAGATGTACAAGATTGGTTAAAAACCCTAATTGGACAAGAATAAGCCTAGGGAGGAGGAAAATGACCTAATTGATCAATTAATGACACAAACACACCTATTGGATGCACAAGATTGGTTAAAAACCCTAATTGGACAAGAATATGCCTAGGGAGGACGAAAATGACCTAATTGATCATCCAATGACACAAATGAACTTATTGGATGCACAAGATTAGTTAAAAACCCTAATTGGACAAGAATAAGCCTAGGGAGGACCAAAATAACCTAATTGATCAACCAATGACACAAACACACCTATTGGATGCACAAGATTGGTTAAAAACCCTAATTGGACAAGAATATGCCTAGGGAAGACGAAAATGACCTAAATGTTAATTCAATGACACAAACAAACTTATCGGATGCACAAGATTGGCTAAAAACCCTAATTGGACAAGATTAAGCCTAGGGAGGACGAAAATGACCTAATTGATCATCCAATGACACAAACACACCTATTAGATGCACAAGATTGGTTAAAAACCCTAATTGGACAAGAATAAGCCTAGGGAGGACGAAAATGACCTAATTGATCATCCAATGACACAAACACACCTATTGGATGCACAAGATTGGTTAAAAACCCTAATTGGACAAGAATATGCCTAGGGAGGACGAAAATGACCTAATTGATCATCCAATGACACAAACACACCTATTGGATGCACAAGATCGGTTAAAAACCCTAATTGGACAAGAATATGCCTAGGGAGGTTGAAAATGACCTAAATATTAATTGAATGACACAAACAAACTTGTCGGATGCACAAGATTGGTTAAAAACCCTAAATGGACAAGAATAAGCCTAGGGAGGACGAAAATGACCTAATTGATCATCCAATGACACAAACACACCTATTAGATGCACAAGATTGGTTAAAAACCCTAATTGGACAAGAATAAGCCTAGGGAGGACGAAAATGACCTAATTGTTCATCCAATGACACAAACACACCTATTGGATGCACAAGATTGGTTAAAAACCCTAATTGGACAAGAATAAGCCTAGAGAGGACGAAAATGACCTAATTGATCATCCAATGACACAAACACACCTATTGGATACACAAGATCGGTTAAAAACCCTAATTGGACAAGAATAAGCCTAGGGAGGACGAAAATGACCTAATTGATCATCCAATGACACAAACACACCTATTGGATGCACAAGATTGGTTAAAAACCCTAATTGGACAAGAATATGCCTAGGGAGGACGAAAATGACCTAATGTTAATCCAATGACACAAATGAACTTATTGGATGCACAAGATTGGTTAAAAACCCTAATTGGACAAGAATAAGCCTAGGGAGGACGAAAATGACCTAATTGATCATCCAATGACACAAACACACCTATTGGATGCACAAGATTGATTAAAAACCCTAATTGGACAAGAATAAGCCTAAGGAGGACGAAAATGACCTAATTGATAATCCAATGACACAAACACACCTATTGGATGCACAAGTTTGGTTAAAAACCCTAGTTGGACAAGAATATGCCTAGGGAGAACGAAAATGACCTAAATTGAACATCCAATGCCACAAACACACCTATTGGATGCAGAAGATTGGTTAAAAACCCTAATTGGACAAGAATATGCCTAGGGAGAACGAAAATGACCTAAATGTTAATCCAATGACACAAATGAACTTATTGGATGCACAAGATTGGTTAAAAACCCTAATTGGACAAGAATAAGCCTAGGGAGGACGAAAATGACCTAATTGATCATCCAATGACACAAACACACCTATTGGATGCACAAGATTGATTAAAAACCCTAATTGGACAAGAATAAGCCTAAGGAGGACGAAAATGACCTAATTGATAATCCAATGACACAAACACACCTATTGGATGCACAAGTTTGGTTAAAAACCCTAGTTGGACAAGAATATGCCTAGGGACGACGAAAATGACCTAATTGATCATCCAATGACACAAACACACCTATTGGATGCACAAGATTGGTTAAAAACCCTAATTGGACAAGAATAAGCCTAGGGAGGACGAAAATGACCTAAATATTAATTCAATGACACAAACAAACTTATTTGATGCACAAGATTGGTTAAAAACCCTAATTGGACAAGAATAAGCCTAGGGAGGACGAAAATGACCTAATTGATCATCCAATGACACAAACACACCTATTGGATGCACAAGATTGGTTAAAAACCCTAATTGGACAAGAATAAGCCTAGGGAGGACGAAAATGACCTAATTGATCATCCAATGACACAAACACACCTACTGGATGCACAAGATTGGTTAAAAACCCTAGTTATACAAGAATATGCCTAGGGAGGACGAAAATGACCTAATTGATCATCCAATGACACAAATGAACTTATTGGATGCACAAGATTGGTTAAAAACCCTAATTGGACAAGAATAAGCCTAGGGAGGACGAAAATGACCTAATTGATCATCCAATGACACAAACACACCTATTGGATGCACAAGATTGGTTAAAAAACCTAATTGGACAAGAATATGCCTAGGGAGGACGAAAATGACCTAATTGATCATCGAATGACACAAACACACCTATTGGATGCAAAAGTTTGGTTAAAAACCCTAATTGGACAAGAATATGCCTAGGGAGGACGAATATGACCTAAATGTTAATCCAATAACACAAATGAAGTTATTGGATGCACAAGATTGGTTAAAAACCCTAATTCAACAAGAATAAGCCTAGGGAGAACGAAAATTACCTAATTGATCATCCAATGACACAAACACACCTATTGGAAGCACAAGATTGGTTAAGAACCCTAATTGGACAAGAATATGTCTAGGGAGGACGAAAATGACCTAATTGTTAATCCAATGACACAAATGAACTTATTGGATGCACAAGATTGGTTAAAAACCCTAATTGGACAAGAATAAGCCTAGGGAGGACGAAAATGACCTAATTGATCATCCAATGACACAAACACACCTATTGGATGCACAAGATTGGTTAAAAACCCTAATTGGACTAGAATATGCCTTGGGAGGACGAAAATGACCTAAATATTAATTCAATGACATAAACAAAGTTATTCGATGCACAAGATTGGTTAAAAACCCTAATTGGACATGAATAAGCCTTGGGAGGACGAAAATGACCTAATTGATCATCCAATGACACAAACACACCTATTGGATGCACAACATTGGTTAAAAACCCTAATTGGACAAGAATAAGCCTAGGGAGGACGAAAATGACCTAATTGATCATCCAATGACACAAACACACCTATTGGATGCACAAGATTGGTTAAAAACCCTAATTGGACAAGAATAAGCCTAGGGAGGACGAAAATGACCTAATTGATCATCCAATGACACAAACACACCTATTGGATGCACAAGATTGGTTTAAAACCCTAGTTGGACAAGAATATGCCTAGTAAGGACGAAAATGACCTAATTGATCATCCAATGACACAAATGAACTTATTGGATGCACAAGATTGGTTAAAAACCCTAATTGGACAAGAATAAGCCTAGGGAGGACGAAAATGACCTAATTGATCATCCAATGACACAAACACACCTATTGGATGCACAAGATTGGTTAAAAACCCTAATTGGACAAGAATAAGCCTAGGGAGGACGAAAATGACCTAATTGATCATCCAATGACACAAACACACCTATTGGATGCACAAGATTTGTTTAAAACCCTAGTTGGACAAGATTATGCCTAGGAAGGACGAAAATGACCTAATTGATCATCCAATGACACAAATGAACTTATTGGATGCACAAGATTGGTTAAAAACCCTAATTGGACAAGAATAAGCCTAGGGAGGACGAAAATGACCTAATTGATCATCCAATGACACAAACACACCTATTGGATGCACAAGATTGGTTAAAAACCCTAATTGGACAAGAATAAGCCTAGGGAGGACGAAAATGACCTAATTGATCATCCAATGACACAAACACACCTATTAGATGCACAAGATTGGTTAAAAACCCTAATTGGACAAGAATATGCCTAGGGAGGACATAAATGACCTAATTGATCATCCAATGACACAAACACACCTATTGGATGCACAAGATTGGTTAAAAACCCTAATTGGACAAGAAGATGCCTAGGGAGGACGAAAATGACCTAATTGATCATCCAATGACACAAACACACCTATTGGATGCACAAGATTGGTTAAAAACCCTAATTGGACAAGAATAAGCCTAGGGAGGACGAAAATGACCTAATTGATCATCCAATGACACAAACACACCTATTGGATGCACAAGATTGGTTAAAAACCCTAATTGGACAAGAATAAGCCGAGGGAGAACGAAAATGACCTAAATGTTAATCCAATGACACAACTCAACTTATTGGATGCACAAGATTGGTTAAAAACCCTAATTGGACCAGAATAAGCCTAGGGAGGACGAAAATGACCTAATTGATCATCCATTGCCACAAACACACCTATTGGATGCACAAGATTGGTTAAAAACACTAATTGGACAAGAATATGCCTAGGGAGGAAGAAAATGACCTAATTGATCATCCAATGACACAAATGAACTTATTGGATGCACAAGATTAGTTAAAAACCCTAATTGGACAAGAATAACCTAGGGAGGACGAAAATAACCTAATTGATCATCCAATGACACAAATACACCTATTGGATGCACAAGATTGGTTAAAAACCCTAATTGGACAAGAATATGCCTAGGGAGGACGAAAATGACCTAAATGTTAATCCAATGACACAAATGAACTTATTGGATGGACAAGATTGGTTAAAAACCCTAATTGGACAAGAATAAGCCTAGGGAGGACGAAAATGACCTAATTGATCATCCAATGACACAAACACACCTATTGGATGCACAAGATTGGTTAAAAACACTAATTGGACAAGAATATGCCTAGGGAGGACGAAAATGACCTAAATGGTCATCCAATGACACAACTACACCTATTGGATGCACAAGATTGGTTAAAAACCCTAATTGGACAAGAATATGCCTAGGGAGGATGAAAATAACCTAATTGATCATCCAATGAGACAAACACACCTATTGGATGCACAAGATTGGTTAAAAACCCTAATTGGACAAGAATAAGCCTAGGGAGGACGAAAATGACCTAAATGTCAATCCAATGACACAACTCAACTTATTGGATGCACAAGATTGGTTAAAAACCCTAATTGGACAAGAATAAGCCTATGGAGGACGAAAATGACCTAATTGATAATCCAATGACACAAACACACCTATTGGATGCACAAGATTGGTTAAAAACCCTAATTGGACAAGAATATGCCTAGGGAGGACGAAAATGACCTAAATATTAATTCAATGACATAAACAAACTTATTGGATGCACAAGATTGGTTAAAAACCCAAATTGGACAAGAATAAGCCTAGGGAGGACGAAAATGACCTAATTGATCATCCAATGAAAAAAACACACCTATTGGATGCACAAGATTGGTTAAAAACCCTAATTGGACAAGAATAAGCCTAGGGAGGACGAAAATGACCTAATTGATCATCCAAAGACACAAACACACCTATTGGATGCACAAGATTGGTTAAAAACCCTAGTTGGACAAGAATCTGCCTAGGGAGGACGAAAATGACCTAATTGATCATCCCATGACACAAATGAACTTATTGGATGCACAAGATTGGTTAAAAATCCTAATTGGACAAGAATAAGCCTAGGGAGGACGAAAATGACCTAATTTATCATCCAATGACACAAACACACCTATTGGATGCACAAGATTGGTTAAAAACCCTAATTGGACAAGAATATGCCTAGGGAGGACGAAAATGACCTAAATGTTAATCCAATGACACAAATGAACGTATTGGATGCACAAGATTGGTTAAAAACCCTAATTGGACAAGAATAAGCCTAGGGAGGACGAAAATGACCTAAATGTTAATCCAATGACACAAATCAACTTATTGGATGCACAAGATTGGTTAAAAACCCAAATTGGACAAGAATAAGCCTAGGGAGGACGAAAATGACCTAATTGATCATCCAATGACACAAACACACCTATTGGATGCACAAGATTGGTTAAAAACCCTAATTGGACAAGAATATGCCTAGGGAGGACGAAAATGACCTAATTGATCATCCAATGACACAAATGAACTTATTGGATGCACAAGATTAGTTAAAAACCCTAATTGGACAAGAATAAGCCTAGGGAGGACGAAAATGACCTAATTGATCATCCAATGACAGAAACACACCTATTGGATGCACAAGATTGGTCTAAAACTCTAATTGGACAAGAATATGCCTAGGGAGGACGAAAATGACCTGAATGTTAATCCAATGACACAAATGAACTTATTAGATGTACAAGATTGGTTAAAAACCCTAATTGGACAAGAATAAGCCTAGGGAGGAGGAAAATGACCTAATTGATCAATTAATGACACAAACACACCTATTGGATGCACAAGATTGGTTAAAAACCCTAATTGGACAAGAATATGCCTAGGGAGGACGAAAATGACCTAATTGATCATCCAATGACACAAATGAACTTATTGGATGCACAAGATTAGTTAAAAACCCTAATTGGACAAGAATAAGCCTAGGGAGGACCAAAATAACCTAATTGATCAACCAATGACACAAACACACCTATTGGATGCACAAGATTGGTTAAAAACCCTAATTGGACAAGAATATGCCTAGGGAAGACGAAAATGACCTAAATGTTAATTCAATGACACAAACAAACTTATCGGATGCACAAGATTGGCTAAAAACCCTAATTGGACAAGATTAAGCCTAGGGAGGACGAAAATGACCTAATTGATCATCCAATGACACAAACACACCTATTAGATGCACAAGATTGGTTAAAAACCCTAATTGGACAAGAATAAGCCTAGGGAGGACGAAAATGACCTAATTGATCATCCAATGACACAAACACACCTATTGGATGCACAAGATTGGTTAAAAACCCTAATTGGACAAGAATATGCCTAGGGAGGACGAAAATGACCTAATTGATCATCCAATGACACAAACACACCTATTGGATGCACAAGATCGGTTAAAAACCCTAATTGGACAAGAATATGCCTAGGGAGGTTGAAAATGACCTAAATATTAATTGAATGACACAAACAAACTTGTCGGATGCACAAGATTGGTTAAAAACCCTAAATGGACAAGAATAAGCCTAGGGAGGACGAAAATGACCTAATTGATCATCCAATGACACAAACACACCTATTAGATGCACAAGATTGGTTAAAAACCCTAATTGGACAAGAATAAGCCTAGGGAGGACGAAAATGACCTAATTGATCATCCAATGCCACAAACACACCTATTGGATGCACAAGATTGGTTAAAAACCCTAATTGGACAAGAATATGCCTAGGGAGGACGAAAATGACCTAATTGATCATCCAATGACACAAACATACCTATTGGATGTACAAGATTGGTTAAAAACCCTAATTGGACAAGAATAAGCCTAGGGAGGACGAAAATGACCTAATTGATCATCCAATGACACAAACACACCTATTGGATGCACAAGATTGGTTAAAAACCCTAATTGGACAAGAATAAGCAAGGGTGGACGAAAATGACCTAAATGTTAATCCAATAACACAAATGAACTTATTGGATGCACAAGATTGGTTAAAAACCCTAATTGGACAAGAATATGCCTAGGGAGGACGAAAATGACGTAAATGTTAATCCAATGACACAAATGAACTTATTGGATGCACAAGATTGGTTAAAAACCCTAATTGGACAAGAATAAGCCTAGGGAGGACGAAAATGACCTAATTGATCATCCAATGACACAAACACACCTATTGGATGCACAAGATTGGTTAAAAACCCTAATTGGACAAGAATATGCCAAGGGAGGACGAAAATGACCTAAATATTAATTCAATGACACAAATGAACTTATTGGATGCACAAGATTGGTTAAAAACCCTAATTGGACAAGAATAAGCCTAGGGAGGACGAAAATGACCTAATTGATCATCCAATGACACAAACACACCTATTGGATGCACAAGATTGGTTAAAAACCCTAATTGGACAAGAATATCCCTAGGCAGGACGAAAATGACCTAAATATTAATTCAATGACACAAACAAAGTAATTGGATGCACAAGATTGGTTAAAAACCCAAATTGGACAAGAATATGCCTAGAGAGGACGAATATGACCTAAATGTTAATCCAATAACACAAATGAACTTATTGGATGCACAAGATTGGTTAAAAACGCTAATTGGACAAGAATATGCCTAGGGAGGACTGATATGACCTAAATGTTAATCCAATGACACAAATGAACTTATTGGATGCACAAGATTGGTTAAAAACCCTAATTGGACAAGAATAAGCCTAGGGAGGACGAAAATGACCTAATTGATCATCCAATGACACAAACACACCTATTGGATGCACAAGATTGGTTAAAAACCCTAATTGGACAAGAATATGCCTAGGGAGGAGGAAAATGACCTAAGTATTAATTCAATGACACAAACAAAGTTATTGGATGCACAAGATTGGTTAAAAACCCTAATTGGACAAGAATAAGCCTAGGGAGGACGAAAATGACCTAATTGATCATCCAATGACACAAACACACCTATTGGAAGCACAAGATTGGTTAAAAACCCTAATTGGACAAGAATATGCTTAGGGAGGACGAAAGTGACCTAAATGTTAATCCAATGACACAAATGAACTTATTGGATGCACAAGATTGGTTAAAAACCCTAATTGGACAAGAATAAGCCTAGGGAGGACGAAAATGACCTAATTGATCATCCAATGACACAAACACACCTATTGGATGCACAAGATTGGTTAAAAACCCTAGTTGGACAAGAATATGCCTAGGGAGGACGAAAATGACCTAAATGTTAATCCAATGACACAAATGAACTTATTGGATGCACAAGATTGGTTAAAAACCCTAATGGGACAAGAATAAGCCTAGGAAGGACGAAAATGACCTAATTGATCATCCAATGACACAAACACACCTATTGGATGCACAAGATTGGTTAAAAACCCTAATTGGACAAGAATAAGCCTAGGGAGGACGAAAATGACCTAATTGATCATCCAATGACACAAACACACCTATTGGATGCACAAGATTGGTTAAAAACCCTAATTGGACAAGAATATGCCTAGGGAGGACGAAAATGACCTAAATATTAATTCAATGACACAAACAAAGTTATTGGATGCACAAGATCGGTTAAAAACCCTAATTGGACAAGAATATTCCTAGGGAGGACGAAAATGACCTAATTGATCATCCAATGACACAAACACACCTATTGGATGCACAAGATTGGTTAAAAACCCTAATTGGACAAGAATATGCCTAGGGAGGACAAAAATGACCTAAATAATAATTCAATGACATAAACAAACTTGTTGGATGCACAAGATTGGTTAAAAACCCTAATTGGACAAGAATAAGCCTAGGGAGGACGAAAATGACCTAATTGATCATCTAATGAAACAAACACACATATTGGATGCACAAGATTGGTTAAAAACCCTAATTGGACAAGAATAAGCCTAGGGAGGACGAAAATGACCTAATTGATCATCCAATGACACAAACACACCTATTGGATGCACAAGATTGGTTAAAAACCCTAGTTGGACAAGAATATGCCTAGGGAAGACGAAAATGACCTAATTGATCATCCAATGACACAAACACACCTATTGGATGCACAAGATTGGTTAAAAACCCTAGTTGGACAAGAATATGCCTTGGGATGACGAAAATGACCTAAATGCTAATCCAATGACACAACTCAACTTATTGGATGCACAAGATTGGTTAAAAACCCTAATTGGGCAAGAATAAGCCTAGGGAGGACGAAAATGACCTAATTGATCATCCAATGACACAAACACACCTATTGGATGCACAAGATTGGTTAAAAACCCTAATTGGACAAGAATATGCCTAAGGAGGACGAAAATGACCTAAATATTAATTCAATGACAAAAACAAAGTTATTGGATGCACAAGATTGGTTAAAAACCCTAATTGGACAAGAATAAGCCTAGGGAGGACGAAAATGACCTAATTGATCATCCAATGACACAAACACACCTATTGGATGCACAAGATTGGTTAAAAACCCTAATTGGACAAGAATAAGCCTAGCGAGGACGAAAATGACCTAATTGATCATCCAATGACACAAACACACCTATTGGAAGCACAAGATTGGTTAAAAACCCTAATTGGACAACAATATGCCTAGGGAGGACGAAAATGACCTAACTGTTAATCCAATGACACAAATGAACTTATTGGATGCACAAGATTGGTTAAAAACCCTAATTGGACAAGAATAAGCCTAGGGAGGACGAAAATGACCTAAATGCTAATCCAATGACACAACTCAACTTATTGGATGTACAAGATTGGTTAAAAACCCTAATTGGGCAAGAATAAGCCTAGGGAGGACGAAAATGACCTAATTGATCATCCAATGACACAAACACACCTATTGGATGCACAAGATTGGTTAAAAACCCTAATTGGACAAGAATAAGCCTAATTGATCATCCAATGACACAAACATACCTATTGGAAGCACAAGATTGGTTAAAAACCCTAATTGGACAAGAATATGCCTAGGGAGGACGAAAATGAGCTAAATGTTAATTCAATGACACAATCAAAGTTATTGGATGCACAAGATTGGTTAAAAACCCTAATTGGACAAGAATAAGCCTAGGGAGGACGAAAATGACCTAATTGATCATCCAATGACACAAACACACCTATTGGATGCACAAGATTGGTTAAAAACCCTAATTGGACAAGAATAAGCCTAATTGATCATCCAATGACACAAACACACTTATTGGAAGCACAAGATTGGTTAAAAACCCTAATTGGACAAGATTATGCCTAGGGAGGACGAAAATGGCCTAAATGTTAATTCAATGACACAATCAAAGTTATTGGATGCACAAGATTGGTTAAAAACCCTAATTGGACAAGAATAAGCCTAGGGAGGACGAAAATGACCTAATTGATCATCCAATGACACAAACACACCTATTGGATGCACAAGATTGGTTAAAAACCCTAATTGGACAAGAATATGCCTAGGGAGGACGGATATGACCTAAATGTTAATCCAATGACACAAATGAACTTTTTGGATGCACAAGATTGGTTAAAAACCCTAATTGGACAATAATAAGCCTAGGGAGGACGAAAATGACCTAATTGATCATCCAATGACACAAACACACCTATTGGATGCACAAGATTGGTTAAAAACCCTAATTGGACAAGAATATGCCTAGGGAGGACGAAAATGACCTAAATATTAATTCAATGACATAAACAAACTTGTTGGATGCACAAGATTGGTTAAAAACCCTAATTGGACAAGAATAAGCCAAGGGAGGACGAAAATGACCTAATTGATCATCCAATGACACAAACAGACCTATTGGAAGCACAAGATTGGTTAAAAACCCTAATTGGACAAGAATATGCCTAGGGAGGACGAAAATGACCTAAATGTTAATCCAATGACACAAATGAACTTATTGGATGCACAAGATTGGTTAAAAACCCAAATTGGACAAGAATAAGCCTTGGGAGGACGAAAATGACCTAATTGATCATCAAATGACACAAACACACCTATTGGATGCACGAGATTGGTTAAAAACCCTAATGGGACAAGAATAAGCCTAGGGAGGACGAAAATGACCTAATTGATCGTCCAATGACACAAACACACCTATTGGATGCACAAGATTGGTTAAAAACCCTAATTGGACAAGAATAAGACTAGGGAGAACGAAAATGACCTAAATGTTATTCCAATGACACATCTCAACTTATTGGATGCACAAGATTGGTTAAAAACCCTAATTGGACAAGAATAAGCGTAGGGAGGACCAAAAATGACCTAATTGATCATCCAATGACACAAACACACCTATTGGATGCACAAGATTGGTTAAAAACCCTAATTGGACAAGTATATGCCTAGGGAGGACGAAAATGACCTAAATGTTAATCCAAT
>JBBPBR010000363.1:62665-67665 GCA_037974775.1 Cicer pinnatifidum
GAGCTTACTGGGGCTGACTGGTGACTGGGGGCTCACGTGAGCTTACTGGTGACTGGGGGCTCACGTGAGCTTACTGGTGACTGGGGGCTCACGTGAGCTTACTGGTGACTGGGGGCTCACGTGAGCTTACTGGTGACTGGGGGCTCACGTGAGCTTACTTGTGACTGGGGGCTCACGTGAGCTTACTGGTGACTGGGGGCTCACGTGAGCTTACTTGTGACTGGGGGCTCACGTGAGCTTACTGGTGACTGGGGGCTCACGTGAGCTTACTAGGAACGGGGGGCTCGTGGTTTGTGACCCGCGCGTCTTGATTTACCCACATCCGACAAAAATTGGATTCCGTTGCCACGACCCCTCAACAAGACATCCAACACGCGCGCGCACGCCACGTCCACGTCTTAGTCGTAGTCGTAGTCGTAGTCGTCGCGCGCGTCTTGATTTACCCACATCCGATAAAAAAAATTGATTCGGTTGCTACGCCCAACAACTTGGAAGCCAACACGCGCGCGCGCCACGTCCACGTCTTAGTCGTAGTCGTAGTCGTCGCGCGCGTGTTGATTTACCTATATCCTTCCCTATATTTTCGATTCCATTCCTACGCCCCTCAACTAGCAAGCCAACATGCGCTCGGGCCCCACCCACGCCTACGCCTTCGTCGTAGTCGTGGTCGTAGAGCTCGCACGCGTGATGGTTTTCCACATTCGAGCCAAATTTTTTATTTTGCAACACCGTCCGTCAATTCACAAGCCAACAGTTGCCTTATCATGCCAACATCCTTCCAAATTTTTTTTGTCCTGGCCGACCCGGCCCAGCCCTGGGCGCGGGCGTAAAATCTGGCCTTGGCCAGGAGCTTGCATAGGGTCCCCTATATATGTCTGAAGTGTTTTTTCCAGTTTTGTACAAAGAGAGCCCTTTTTTCGCTATAGGAGGAATGTTTCAGTTGAGGCACTTAGACTTCGAATTTTTTCACGAAATTTTGCACGAATGTTTATCAACACAATAATAGCATCCACAAAAAAATTTGGAATTTTTTGACAAACGGTGAATTTTTAAAAAATTTTATAAAGTGCAGATTTTCGAGTTAAGGTACCTAGGCTTGGAATTTTTTCATGATTTTTTACAGGGACGTTCTACATAATTAAAAAATGCTTCCCACAAAAAATTAGAATTTTCTGACATGGGAATCGAACCCTAATTCTCCGTCACCCGTCACCACCATGGTAGGCCACTATCCTACCATCGAAAGTTGATAGGGCAGAAATTTGAATGATGCGTCGCCAGCACAAGGGCCGTGCGATCCGACGAGTTATCATGAATCATCAAAGCAACAGGCAGAGCCTGCGTCGACCTTTTATCTAATAAATGCATCCCTTCCAGAAGTCGGGGTTTGTTGCACGTATTAGCTCTAGAATTACTACGGTTATCCGAGTAGTAGATACCATCAAACAAACTATAACTGATTTAATGAGCCATTCGCAGTTTCACAGTCTGAATTAGTTCATACTTACACATGCATGGCTTAATCTTTGAGACAAGCATATGACTACTGGCAGGATCAACCAGGTAGCATCCATTAATGACTCTGCCGTAATGCAAGCTTTGCGCCCACGAGAGGCAATCAAAACGTGCAGAACAGCAGGCATAATTTAAGGCAACCATTATTTAGGGACAATGTGAAAAACACAAAAGTTCATCTCAAGCACCGCGTCCGAAGATTCAGTCAATACATGGGCACCTCCCTAGACATACATACGAGTACATCTAGAAAGGGCTCATACGTAAAACTACAAAAGCCACCACAAGACCGTGCTATGGCAGGGGATGGATCAAGACTAACAAGCCACACGGATACCGTTTCAAAGGTAAGCAAAACAGGAACCACATACGAGCACCAATGGCGTACAACGAAAACTGAAGAGGATTACATGCAGACCGTTCGATGCAAAAGCAGAGAGCCGGCAAACACAAATATCCAAAGCACATCTCACACGCCAACGCGTCAGCAAGACCCAACATCACCGAACGCACCACGCCCCACAACGCAAAGCATTGCAAGCACGTGAAGTCGTCCAACAATGCCGACTCCGCATCGCTAAGCATGACAAATTAAATCCAACCACCCTTGTGTCAGACACAAGAGACCAAACCTGAGGGACGGGACTGACAAAACCTGAGGGACGGGACGATTGCTTCCGAGTCGGGACAACTGCGTCGGGGCGTGACTCACGGAACAAGTGAATCCTAGGGTTAACTTTAATCTAGGACCAAATGAAGGAACAATAAGAAACCCAACGTATTCAAAAGTTCAATGAAGTCACGCACCGAAGCCGAAACCTGACAAAACCTGAGGGACGGGACGCTTGCTTCCGAGTCGGGACAACTGCGTCGGGGCGTGACTCACGGAACAAGTGAATCCAAGGGTTAACTTTAATCTAGGACCAAATGAAGGACCAATAAGAAACCCAAACGTATTCAAAAGTTCAATGAAGTCACGCACCGAAGCCGAAACCTGACAAAACCTGAGGGACGGGACTACGACGGGGCGTGACTCCCCGAACAAGTGAATACAAGGGTTAACTTTAATCTAGGACCAAATGAAGGACCAATAAGAAACCCAACGTCTTCAAAAGTTCAATGAAGCCACGCACCGAAGCCTCGAGAGCATAGGTAGTGTAATAGCATACCACACACAACTCAGACAACACCTACCCGTGAGGTGCTAAATCCTGCCCGAGTCGTGTTCACTACCACCTACACCCGGGGGGGGCAGTCCATGACTATGGGTGTTAGGGACTTCCCAAGCCAGCCAAGCCCAACCCAGGGATTCCATGCCAGTTTCATGGCAAGACGAGGCCGTCCAAGGCATCCCGTTGCTTCCATAGTCACAAAAAATGACTACGACAACGTTCAGTCCAAGTAAGCCACGCCCAGCACTAGCTGGCAGATTATGTCCGAGAGCTGGCCGAGAGCTGGCACATCCTGTCCGAGCACACACGAGTCATTTCCCAAGCCAACCAAGACCAACCCAGGGAATCCCTGCCAGTTTCATGGCAAGACGAGGCAGTCCAAGGCATCCCGTTGCTTCCATAGTCACAAAAAATGACTACGACAACGTTCAGTCCATGTAAGCCACGCCCAGCACTAGCTGGCAGATTCTGTCCGAGAGTTGGCCGAGAGCTGGCACTTCCTGTCCGAGCACACCTTAGTCATGACCCGCGAGGTCCTCCCCCCATATATGTCTGAAGTGTTTTTTCCAGTTTTGTACAAAGAGAGCCCTTTTTTCGCTATAGGAGGAATGTTTCAGTTGAGGCACTTAGACTTCGAATTTTTCCACGAAATTTTGCACGAATGTTTATCAACACAATAATAGCATCCACAAAAAAATTTGGAATTTTTTGACAAACGGTGAATTTTTAAAAAATTTTATAAAGTGCAGATTTTCGAGTTAAGGTACCTAGGCTTGGAATTTTTTCATGATTTTTTACAGGGACGTTCTACATAATTAAAAAATGCTTCCCACAAAAAATTAGAATTTTCTGACATGGGAATCGAACCCTAATTCTCCGTCACCCGTCACCACCATGGTAGGCCACTATCCTACCATCGAAAGTTGATAGGGCAGAAATTTGAATGATGCGTCGCCAGCACAAGGGCCGTGCGATCCGACGAGTTATCATGAATCATCAAAGCAACAGGCAGAGCCTGCGTCGACCTTTTATCTAATAAATGCATCCCTTCCTGAAGTCGGGGTTTGTTGCACGTATTAGCTCTAGAATTACTACGGTTATCCGAGTAGTAGATACCATCAAACAAACTATAACTGATTTAATGAGCCATTCGCAGTTTCACAGTCTGAATTAGTTCATACTTACACATGCATGGCTTAATCTTTGAGACAAGCATATGACTACTGGCAGGATCAACCAGGTAGCATCCATTAATGACTCTGCCGTAATGCAAGCTTTGCGCCCACGAGAGGCAATCAAAACGTGCAGAACAGCAGGCATAATTTAAGGCAACCATTATTTAGGGACAATGTGAAAAACACAAAAGTTCATCTCAAGCACCGCGTCCGAAGATTCAGTCAATACATGGGCACCTCCCTAGACATACATACGAGTACGTCTAGAAAGGGCTCATACGTAAAACTACAAAAGCCACCACAAGACCGTGCTACGGCAGGGGATGGATCAAGACTAACAAGCCACACGGATACCGTTTCAAAGGTAAGCAAAACAGGAACCACATACGAGCACCAATGGCGTACAACGAAAACTGAAGAGGATTACATGCAGACCGTTCGATGCAAAAGCAGAGAGCCGGCAAACACAAATATCCAAAGCACATCTCACACGCCAACGCGTCAGCAAGACCCAACATCACCGAACGCACCACGCCCCACAACGCAAAGCATTGCAAGCACGTGAAGTCGTCCAACAATGCCGACTCCGCATCGCTAAGCATGACAAATTAAATCCAACCACCCTTGTGTCAGACACAAGAGACCAAACCTGAGGAACGGGACTGACAAAACCTGAGGGACGGGACGATTGCTTCCGAGTCGGGACAACTGCGTCGGGGCGTGACTCACGGAACAAGTGAATCCAAGGGTTAACTTTAATCTAGGACCAAATGAAGGACCAATAAGAAACCCAAACGTATTCAAAAGTCCAATGAAGTCACGCACCGAAGCCGAAACCTGACAAAACCTGAGGGACGGGACTACGACGGGGCGTGACTCCCCGAACAAGTGAATACAAGGGTTAACTTTAATCTAGGACCAAATGAAGGACCAATAAGAAACCCAACGTCTTCAAAAGTTCAATGAAGCCACGCACCGAAGCCTCGAGAGCATAGGTAATGTAATAGCATACCACACACAACTCAGACAACACCTACCCGGGAGGTGCCAAATCCTGCCCGAGTCGTGTTCACTACCACCTACACCCGGGGGGGGCAGTCCATGACTATGGGTGTTAGGGACTTCCCAAGCCAGCCAA
>JBBPBR010000363.1:86082-142217 GCA_037974775.1 Cicer pinnatifidum
TTAGGGTTTTTAACCAATCTTGTGCATCCTATAGGTGTGTTTGTGTCATTGGATGATCAATTAGGTCATTTTCGTCCTCCCTAGGCTTATTCTTGTCCAATTAGGGTTTTTAACCAATCTTATGCATCCAATAGGTGTGTTTGTGTCATTGGATGATCAATTAGGTCATTTTCGTCCTCCCTAGGCTTATTCTTGTCCAATTAGGGTTTTTAACCAATCTTGTGCATCCAATAGGTGTGTTTCTGTCATTGGATGATCAATTAGGTCATTTTCGTCCTCCCTAGGCTTATTCTTGTCCAATTAGGGTTTTTAACCAATCTTGTCCATCCAATAAGTTCATTTGTGTCATTGGATTAACATTTAGGTCATTTTCGTCCTCCCTTGGCATATTCTTGTCCAATTAGGGTTTTTAACCAATCTTGTGCATCTAATAGGTGTGTTTGTGTCATTGGATGATCAATTAGGTCATTTTCATCCTCCCTAAGCTTATTCATGTCCAATTAGGGTTTTTAACCAATCTTGTGCATCCAATAAGTTCATTTGTGTCATTGGATTAACATTTAGGTCATTTTCGTCCTCCCTAGGCATATTCTTGGCCAATTAGGGTTTTTTTTACCAATCTTGTGCATCCAATAGGTGTGTTTGTGTCATTGGATGATCAATTAGGTCATTTTCGTCCTCCCTAGGCTTATTCTTGTCCAATTAGGGTTTTTAACCAATCTTGTGCATCCAATAAGTTCATTTGTGTCATTGGATGATCAATTAGGTCATTTTCGTCCTCCCTAGGAATATTCTTGTCCAACTAGGGTTTTTAACCAATCTTGTGCATCCAATAGGTGTGTTTGTGTCATTGGATAATCAATTAGGTCATTTTCGTCCTCCCTAGGCTTATTCTTGTCCAATTAGGGTTTTTAACCAATCTTGTGCATCCAATAAGTTGAGTTGTGTCATTGGATTAACATTTAGGTCATTTTCGTTCTCCCTAGGCTTATTCTTGTCCAATTAGGGTTTTTAACCAATCTTGTGCATCCAATAAGTTCATTTGTGTTATTGGATTAACATTTAGGTCATATTCGTCCTCCCTAGGCATATTCTTGGCCAATTAGGGTTTTTTTACCAATCTTGTGCATCCAATAGGTGTGTTTGTGTCATTGGATGATCAATTAGGTCATTTTCCTCCTCCCTAGACTTATTCTTGTCCAACTAGGGTTTTTAACCAATCTTGTGCATCCAATAAGTTGAGTTGTGTCATTGGATGATCAATTAGGTCATTTTCGTCCTCCCTAGGCTTATTCTTGCCCAATTAGGGTTTTTAACCAATCTTGTGCATCCAATAAGTTGAGTTGTGTCATTGGATTAGCATTTAGGTCATTTTCGTCTTCCCTAGGCATATTCTTGTCCAATTAGGGTTTTTAACCAATCATGTGCATCCAATAGGTGTGTTTGTGTCATTGGATGATCAATTTGGTCATTTTCGTCCTCCTTAGGCATATTCGTGTCCAATTAGGGTTTTTAACCTATCTTGTGCATCCAATAAGTTCATTTGTGTCATTGGATGATCAATTAGGTCATTTTCGTCCACCCTAGGCATATTCTTGTCCAACTAGGGTTTTTAACCAATCTTGTGCATCCAATAGGTGTGTTTGTGTCATTGGATAATCAACTAGGTCATTTTCGTCCTCCCTAGGCTTATTCTTGTCCAATTAGGGTTTTTAACCAACCTTGTGCATCCAATAAGTTTGTTTGTGTCATTGAATTAATATTTAGGTCATTTTCGTCCTCCCTAGGCAAATTCTTGTCCAATTAGGGTTTTTAACCAATCTTGTGCATCCAATAAGTTCATTTGTGTCATTGGATTAACATTTAGGTCATTTTCGTCCTCCCTTGGCATATTCTTGTCCAATTAGGGTTTTTAACCAATCTTGTGCATCCAATAACTTTGTTTGTGTCATTGAATTAATATTTAGGTCATTTTCGTCCTCCCTAGGCATATTCTTGTCCAATTAGGGTTTTTAACCAATCTTGTGCATCCAATAGGTGTGTTTGTGTCATTGGATGATCAATTAGGTCATTTTCGTCCTCCCTAGGCTTATTCTTGTCCAATTAGGGTTTTTAACCAATCTTGTTCATCCAATAGGTGTGTTTGTGTCAATGGATGATCAATTAGGTCGTTTTCGTCGTCCCTAGGCTTATTCATGTCCAATTAGGGTTTTTAACCAATCTTGTGCATCCAATAGGTGTGTTTGTGTCATTGGATGATCAATTAGGTCATTTTCGTCCTACCTAGACTTATTCTTGTCAAATTAGGGTTTTTAATCAATCTTGTGCATCCAATAACTTTGTTTGTGTCATTGAATTAATATTTAGGTCATTTTCGTCCTCCCTAGGCATATTCTTGTCCAATTAGGGTTTTTAACCAATCTTGTGCATCCAATAGGTGTGTTTGTGTCATTGGATGATCAATTAGGTCATTTTCGTCCTCCCTAGGCTTATTCTTGTCCAATTAGGGTTTTTAACCAATCTTGTGCATCCAATAGGTGTGTTTGTGTCATTGGATGATCAATTAGGTCATTTTCGTCCTCCCTAGGCTTATTCTTGTCGAATTAGGGTTTTTAACCAATCTTGTGCATCCAATAAGTTCATTTGTGTTATTGGATTAACATTTAGGTCATATTCGTTCTCCCTTGGCTTATTCTTGTCCAATTAGGGTTTTTAACCAAACTTTTGCATCCAATAGGTGTGTTTGTGTCATTCGATGATCAATTAGGTCATTTTTGTCCTCCCTAGGCATCTTCTTGTCCAATTAGGGTTTTTAACCAATCTTGTGCATCCAATAGGTGTGTTTGTGTCATTGGATGATCAATTAGGTCATTTTCGTCCTCCCTAGGCTTATTCTTGTCCAATTAGGGTTTTTAACCAATCTTGTGCATCCAATAGGTGTGTTTGTGTCATTGGATGATCAATTAGGTCATTTTCGTCCTCCCTAGGCTTATTCTTGTCCAATTAGGGTTTTTAACCAATCTTGTGCATCCAATAGGTGTGTTTGTGTCATTGGATGATCAATTAGTTCATTTTTGTCCTCCCTAGGCTTATTCTTGTCCAATTAGGGTTTCTAACCAATCTTGTGCATCCAATAGGTGTGTTTGTGTCATTGGATGATCAATTAGGTCATTTTCGTCCTCCCTAGGCTTATTCTTGTCCAATTAGGGTTTTTAACCAATCTTGTGCATCCAATAGGTGTGTTTGTGTCATTGGATGATCAATTAGGTCATTTTTGTCCTCCCTAGGCTTATTCCTGTCCAATTAGGGTTTTTAACCAATCTTGTGCATCCGATAAGTTTGTTTGTGTCATTGGATGATCAATTAGGTCATTTACGTCCTCCCTAGGCTTATTCTTGTCCAATTAGGGTTTTTAACCAATCTTGTGCATCCAATAACTTTGTTTGTGTCATTGAATTAATATTTAGGTCATTTTCGTCCTCCCTAGGCATATTCTTGTCCAATTAGGGTTTTTAACCAATCTTGTGCATCCAATAGGTGTGTTTGTGTCATTGGATGATCAATTAGGTCATTTTAGTCCTCCCTAGGAATATTCTTGTCCAATTAGGGTTTTTAACCAATCTTGTGCATCCAATAACTTTGTTTGTGTCATTGAATTAATATTTAGGTCATTTTCGTCCTCCCTAGGCATATTCTTGTCCAATTAGGGTTTTTAACCAATCTTGTGCATCCAATAACTTTGTTTGTGTCATTGAATTAATATTTAGGTCATTTTTGTCCTCCCTAGGCATATTCTTGTCCAACTAGGGTTTCAAACCAATCTTGTGCATCCAATAGGTGTGTTTGTGTCATTGGATGATCAATTAGGTCATTTTCGTCCTCCCTAGGCTTATTCTTGTCCAATTAGGGTTTTTAACCAATCTTGTGCATCCAATAGGTGTGTTTGTGTCATTGGATGATCAATTAGGTCATTTTTGTCCTCCCTAGGCTTATTCTTGTCCAATTAGGGTTTTTAACCAATCTTGTGCATCCAATAGGTGTGTTTGTGTCATTGGATGATCAATTAGGTCATTTTCGTCCTCCATAGGCTTATTCTTGTCCAATTAGGGTTTTTAACCAATCTTGTGCATCCAATAGGTGTGTTTGTGTCATTGGATGATCTATTAGGTCATTTTCGCCCTCCCTAGGCTTATTCTTGTCCAATTATGGTTTTTAACCAATCTTGTGCATCCAATAGGTGTGTTTGTGTCATTGGATGATCAATTAGGTCATTTTCGTCCTCTCTAGGCATATTCTTGTCCAATTAGGATTTTTAACCAATCTTGTGCATCCAATAGGTGTGTTTGTGTCATTGGATGATCAATTAGGTCATTTTCGTCCTCCCTAGGCTTATTCTTGTCCAATTAGGGTTTTTAACCAATCTTGTGCATCCAATAGGTGTGTTTGTGTCATTGGATGATCAATTAGGTCATTTTTTTCCTCCCTAGGCTTATTCTTGTCCAATTAGGGTTTTTAACCAATCTTGTGCATCCAATAAGTTCATTTGTGTTATTGGATTAACATTTAGGTCATATTCGTCCTCCCTAGGCATATTCTTGTCCAATTAGGGTTTTTAACCAATCTTGTGCATCCAATAAGTTCATTTGTGTCATTGGATGATCAATTAGGTCATTTTTGTCCTCCCTAGGCATATTCTTGTCCAATTAGGGTTTTTAACCAATCTTGTGCATCCAATAGGTGTGTTTGTGTCATTGGATGATCAATTAGGTCATTTTCGTCCTCCCTAGGCTTATTCTTGTCCAATTAGGGTTTTTAACCAATCTTGTGCATCCAATAGGTGTGTTTGTGTCATTGGATGATCAATTAGGTAATTTTCGTCCTCCCTAGGCATATTCTTGTCCAATTAGGGTTTTTAACCAATCTTGTGCATCCAATAGGTGTGTTTGTGTCATTGGTTGATCAATTAGGTCATTTTCGTCCTCCATAGGCTTATTCTTGCCCAATTAGGGTTTTTAACGAATCTTGTGCATCCAATAAGTTGAGTTGTGTCATTGGATTAACATTTAGGTCATTTTCGTCCTCCCTAGGCTTATTTTTGTCCAATTAGGGTTTTTAACCAATCTTGTGCATCCAATAAGTTCATTTGTGTCATTGGATTAACATTTAGGTCATTTTCGTCCTCCCTAGGCATATTCTTGTCCAATTAGAGTTTTAGACCAATCTTGTGCATCCAATAGGTGTGTTTGTGTCATTGGATGATCAATTAGGTTATTTTGGTCCTCCCTAGGCTTATTCTTGACCAATTAGGGTTTTTAACTAATCTTGTGCATCCAATAAGTTCATTTGTGTCATTGGATAATCAGTTAGGTCATTTTCGTCCTCCCTAGGCATATTCTTGTCCAATTAGGGTTTTTAACCAATCTTGTGCATCCAATAGGTGTGTTTGTGTCATTGGATGATCAATTAGGTCATTTTCGTCCTCCCTAGGCTTATTCTTGTCCAATTAGGGTTTTTAACCGATCTTGTGCATCCAATAGGTGTGTTTGTGTCATTGGATGATCAATTAGGTTATTTTCGTTCTCCCTAGGCTTATTCTTGTCCAATTAGGGTTTTCAACTAATCTTGTGCATCCAATAAGTTCATTTGTGTCATTGGATGATCAATTAGGTCATTTTCGTCCTCCCTAGGCATATTCTTGTCCAATTAGGGTTTTTAACCAATCTTGTGCATCCAATAGGTGTGTTTGTGTCATTGGATGATCAATTAGGTCATTTTCGTCCTCCCTAGGCTTATTCTTGTCCAATTAGGGTTTTTAACCAATCTTGTGCATCCATCCAATAAGTTCATTTGTGTCATTGGATTAACATTTAGGTCATTTTCGTCCTCCCTAGGCATATTCTTGTCCAATTAGAGTTTTAGACCAATCTTGTGCATCCAATAGGTGTGTTTGTGTCATTGGATGATCAATTAGGTTATTTTCGTCCTCCCTAGGCTTATTCTTGTCCAATTAGGATTTTTAACTAATCTTGTGCATCCAATAAGTTCATTTGTGTCATTGGATGATCAATTAGGTCATTTTCATCCTCCCTAGGCATATTCTTGTCCAATTAGGGTTTTTAACCAATCTTGTGCATCCAATAGGTGTGTTTGTGTCATTGGATGATCAATTAGGTTATTTTCGTCCTCCCTAGGCTTATTGTTGTCCAATTAGGGTTTTTAACCAATCTTGTGCATCCAATAGGTGTGTTTGTGTCATTGGATGATCAATTAGGTCATTTCGTCCTCCCTATGCTTATTCTTGTCCAATTAGGGTTTTTAACCAATCTTGTGCATCCAATAAGTGTGTTTGTGTCATTGGATGATCAATTAGGTCATTTTCGTCCTTCCTAGGCATATTCTTGTCCAATTAGGGTTTTTAACCAGTCTTGTGCATCCAATAGGTGTGTTTGTGTCTATGGATGATCAATTAGGTCATTTTTGTCCTCCCAAGGCTTATTCTTGTCCAATTAGGGTTTTTAACCAATCTTGTGCATCCAATATCTTTGTTTATGTCATTTAATTAATATTTAGGTCATTTTCCTCCTCCCTAGGCATATTCTTGTCCAATTAGGATTTTTAACCAATCTTGTGCATCCAATAGGTGTGTTTGTGTCATTGGATGATCATTTAGGTCATTTTCGTCCTCCCTAACCTTATTCTTGTCCAATTAGGGTTTTTAACCAATCTTGTGCATCCAATAAGTTCATTTGTGTCATTGGATGATCAATTAGGTCATTTTCGTCCTCCCTAGGCATATTCTTGTCCAACTAGGGTTTTTAACCAATCTTGTGCATCCAATAGGTGTGTTTGTGTCATTGAATGATCAATTAGGTCATTTTCGTCCTTCCTAGGCATATTCTTGTCAAATTAGGGTTTTTAACCAGTCTTGTGCATCCAATAGGTGTGTTTGTGTCTTTGGATGATCAATTAGGTCATTTTCGTCCTCCCAAGGCTTATTCTTGTCCAATTAGGGTTTTTAACCACTCTTATGCATCCAATAACTTTGTTTATGTCATTGAATTAATATTTAGGTCATTTTCCTCCTCCCTAGGCATATTCTTGTCCAATTAGGATTTTTAACCAATCTTGTGCATCCAATAGGTGTGTTTGTGTCATTGGATGATCAATTAGGTCATTTTCGTCCTCCCTAGGCTTATTCTTGTCCAATTAGGGTTTTTAACCAATCTTGTGCATCCAATAAGTTCATTTGTGTCATTGGATGATCAATTAGGTCATTTTCGTCCTCCCTAGGCTTATTCTTGTCCAATTAGGGTTTTTAACCAATCTTGTGCATCCAATTAGTTCATTTGTGTCATTGGATGATCAATTAGGTCATTTTCGTCCTCCCTAGGCATATTCTTGTCTAACTAGGGTTTTTAAACAATCTTGTGCGTCCAATAGGTGTGTTTGTGTCATTGGATGATCAATTAGGTCATTTTCGTCCTCCCTAGGCTTATTCTTGTCCAATTAGGGTTTTTAACCAATCTTATGCATCCAATAGGTGTGTTTGTGTCATTGGATGATCAATTAGGTCATTTTCGTCCTCCCTAGGCTTATTCTTGTCCAATTAGGGTTTTTAACTAATCTTGTGCATCCAATAGGTGTGTTTGTGTCATTGGATGATCAATTAGGTCATTTTCGTCCTCCCTAGGCATATTCTTGTCCAATTAGGGTTTTTAACCAATCTTGTGCATCCAATAGGTGTGTTTGTGTCATTGGATGATCAATTAGGTCATTTTAGTCCTCCCAAGGCTTATTCTTGTCCATTTAGGGTTTTTAACCAATCTTGTGCATCCAATAGGTGTGTTTGTGTCATTGGATGATCAATTAGGTCATTTTCGTCCTCCCTATGCATATTCTTGTCCAGATAGGGTTTTTAACCAATCTTGTGCATCCAATAGGTGTGTTTGTGTCATTGGATGATCAATTAGGTCATTTTCGTCCTCCCAAGGCTTATTCTTGTCCAATTAGGGTTTTTAACCAATCTTGTGCATCCAATAAGTTTGTTTGTGTCTTTGAATTAATATTTAGGTCATTTTTGTCCTCCCTAGGCTTATTCTTGTCCAATTAGGCTTTTTAACCAATCTTGTGCATCCAATAGGTGTGTTTGTGTCATTGGATGATCAATTAGGTCATTTTCGTCCTCCCTAGGCTTATTCTTGTCCAATTAGGGTTTTTAACCAATCTTGTGCATCCAATAGGTGTGTTTGTGTCATTGGATGATCAATTAGGTCATTTTCGTCCTCCCTAAGCTTATTCTTGTCCAATTAGGGTTTTTAACTAATCTTGTGCATCCAATAAGTTCATTTGTGTCATTGGATGATCAATTAGGTCATTTTCGTCCTCCCTAGGCATATTCTTGTCCAATTAGGGTTTTTAACCAATCTTGTGCATCCAATAGGTGTGTTTGTGTCATTGGATGATCAATTAGGTCACTTTCGTCCTCCCTAGGCTTATTCTTGTCCAATTAGGGTTTTTTACAGATCTTGTGCATCCAATAGGTGTGTTTGTGTCATTGGATGATCAATTAGGTCATTTTCATCCTCCCTAGGCATATTCTTGTCCAATTAGGGTTTTTAACCAATCTTGTGCATCCAATAGGTGTGTTTGTGTCATTGGATGATCAATTAGGTCATTTTCGTCCTCCCTAGGCTTATTCTTGTCCAATTAGGGTTTTTAACCAATCTTGTGCATCCAATAGGTGTGTTTGTGTCATTGGATGATCAATTAGGTCATTTTCTTCCTCCCTAGGCTTATTCTTGTCCAATTAGGGTTTTTAACCAATCTTGTGCATCCAATAACTTTGTTTATGTCATTGGATGATCAATTAGGTCATTTTCGTCCTCCCTAGGCTTATTCTGGTCCAATTAGGGTTTTTAACCAATCTTGTGCATCCAAAAAGTTTCTTTATGTCATTGAATTAATATTTAGGTCATTTTCGTCCTCCCTTGGCATATTCTTGTCCAATTAGGGTTTTTAACCAATCTTGTGCATCCAATAGGTGTGTTTGTGTCATTGGATGATCAATTAGGTCATTTTCGTCCTCCCTAGGCTTATTCTTGTCCAATTAGGGTTTTTAACCAATCTTGTGCATCCAATAGGTGTGTTTGTGTCATTGGATGATCAATTAGGTCATTTTCGTCCTCCCTAGGCTTATTCTTGTCCAATTAGGGTTTTTAACCAATCTTGTGCATCCAATAAGTTCATTTGTGTCATTGGATGATCAATTAGGTCATTTTCGTCCTTCCTAGGCATAATCTTGTCCAACTAGGGTTTTAAACAAATCTTGTGCATCCAATAGGTGTGTTTGTGTCATTGGATGATCAATTAGGTCATTTTCGTCCTCCCTAGGCTTATTCTTGTCCAATTAGGGTTTTTAACCAATCTTGTGCATCCAATAGGTGTGTTTGTGTCATTGGATGATCAATTAGGTCATTTTCGTCCTCCCTAGGCTTATTCTTGTCCAATTAGGGTTTTTAACCAATCTTGTGCATCCAATAAGTTCATTTGTGTCATTGGATGATCAATTAGGTCATTTTCGTCCTTACTAGGCATATTCTTGTCCAACTAGGGTTTTAAACCAATCTTGTGCATCCAATAGGTGTGTTTGTGTCATTGGATGATCAATTAGGTCATTTTCGTACTCCATAAGCTTATTCTTGTCCAATTAGGGTTTTTAACCAATCTTGTGCATCCAATAGGTGTGTTTGTGTCATTGGATGATCAATTAGGTCATTTTCGTCCTCCCTAGGCTTATTCTTGTCCAATTAGGGTTTTTAACCAATCTTGTGCATCCAATAGGTGTGTTTGTATCATTGGATGATCAATTAGGTCATTTTCGTCCTCCGAAGGCTTATTCTTGTCCAATTAGGGTTTTTAACCAATCTTGTGCATCCAATAAGTTCATTTGTGTCATTGGATTAACATTTAGGTCATTTTCGTCCTCCCTAGGCATATTCTTGTCCAATTAGGGTTTTTAACCAATCTTGTGCATCCAATAGGTGTGTTTGTGTCATTGGATGATCAATTAGGCCATTTGCGTCCTCCCTAGGCATATTCTTGTCCAATTAGGGTTTTTAACCAATCTTGTGCATCCAATAGGTGTGTTTGTGTCATTGGATGATCAATTAGGTCATTTTCGTCCTCCCTAGGCTTATTCTTGTCCAATTAGGGTTTTTAACCAATCTTGTACATCCTATAAGTTGAGTTGTGTCAATGGATTAACATTTAGGTCATTTTCGTCCTCCTTAGGCTTATTCTTGTCCAATTAGGGTTTTTAACCAATCTTGTGCATCCAATAGGTGTGTTTGTGTCATTGGATGATCAATTAGGTCATTTTCGTCCTCCCTAGGCATATTCTTGTCCAATTAGGGTTTTTAACCAATCTTGTGCATCCAATAGGTGTGTTTGTGTCATTGGATGATCAATTAGGTCCTTTACGTCCTCCCTAGGCTTATTCTTGTCCAATTAGGGTTTTTAACCAATCTTGTGCATCCAATAGGTGTGTTTGTGTCATTGGATGATCAATTAGGTCATTTTCGTCCTCCCTAGGCTTATTCTTGTCCAATTAGGGTTTTTAACCAATCTTGTCCATCCAATAAGTTTGTTTGTGTCATTGAATTAATATTTAGGTCATTTTCGTCCTCCCTAGGCATATTCTTGTCCAATTAGGGTTTTTAACCAATCTTGTGCATCCAATAGGTGTGTTTGTGTCATTGGATGATCAATTAGGACATTTTCGTCCTCCCTAGGCTTATTTTTGTCAATTTAGGGCTTTTAACCAATCTTGTGCATCCAATAAGCTCATTTGTGTCATTGGATTAACATTTAGGTCATTTTCGTCCTCCCTAGGCATATTCTTGTCCAATTAGGGTTTTTAACCAATCTTGTGCTTCCAATAGGTGTGTTTGTGTCATTGGACGATGAATTAGGCCATTTTCGTCCTCCCTAGGCTTATTCTTGTCCAATTTGGGTTTTTAAGCAAACTTGTTCATCCAATAACTTTGTTTGTGTCATTGAATTAATATTTAGGTCATTTTCGTCCTCCCTAGGCATATTCTTGTCCAATTAGGGTTTTTAACCAATCTTGTGCATCCAATAGGTGTGTTTGTGTCATTGGATGATCAATTAGGTCATTTTCGTTCTCCCTAGGCTTATTCTTGTCCAATTAGGGTTTTTAACCAATCTTATGCATCCAATATGTTCATTTGTGTTATTGGATTAACATTTAGGTCATATTCGTGCTCCCTAGGCATATTCTTGTCCAATTTGGGTTTTTAACCAATCTTGTGCATCCAATAGGTGTGTTTGTGTCATTGGATGATCAATTAGGTCATTTTCGTCCTCCCTAGGCATATTCTTGTCCAATTAGGGTTTTTAACCAATCTTGTGCATCCAATAGGTGTGTTTGTGTCATTGGATGATCAATTAGGTCATTTTCGTCCTCCCTAGGCTTATTCTTGTCCAATTAGGGTTTTTAACCAATCTTGTGCATCCAATAACTTTGTTTGTGTCATTGAATTAATATTTAGGTCATTTTCGTCCTCCCTAGGCATATTCTTGTCCAATTAGGGTTTTTAACCAATCTTGTGCATCCAATAGGTGTGTTTGTGTCATTGGATGATCAATTAGGTCATTTTCGTTCCCCCTAGGCTTATTCTTGTCCAATTAGGGTTTTTCACCAATCTTGTGCATCCAATAACTTTGTTTGTGTCATTGAATTAATATTTAGGTCATTTTCGTCCTCCCTAGGCATATTCTTGTCCAATTAGGGTTTTTAACCAATCTTGTGCATCCAATAGGTGTGTTTGTGTCATTGGATGATCAATTAGGTCATTTTCGTCCTCCCTAGGCTTATTCTTGTCCAATTAGGGTTTTTAACCAATCTTGTGCATCCAATAACTTTGTTTGTGTCATTGAATTAATATTTAGGTCATTTTCGTCCTCCCTAGGCATATTCTTGTCCAATTAGGGTTTTTAACCAATCTTGTGCATCCAATAGGTGTGTTTGTGTCATTGGATGATCAATTAGGTCATTTTCGTCCTCCCTACGCTTATTGTTGTCCAATTAGGGTTTTTAACCAATCATGAGCATCCAATAGGTGTGTTTGGGTCATTGGATGATCAATTAGGTCATTTTCGTCCTCCCTAGGCATATTCTTGTCCAATTAGGGTTTTTAACCAATCTTGTGCATCCAATAGGTGTGTTTGTGTCATTGGATGATCAATTAGGTCATTTTCGTCCTCCCTAGGCATATTCTTGTCCAATTAGGGTTTTTAACCAATCTTGTGCATCCAATAGGTGTGTTTGTGTCATTGGATGATCAATTAGGTCATTTTCGTCCTCCCTAGGCTTATTCTTGTCCAATTAGGGTTTTTAACCAATCTTGTGCATCCAATACGTTCATTTGTGTCATTGGATTAACATTTTGGTCATTTTCGTCCTCCCTAGGCATATTCTTGCTCATTTAGAGTTTTAGACCAATCTTGTGCATCCAATAGGTGTGTTTGTGTCATTGGATGATCAATTAGGTAATTTTCGTCCTCCCAAAGCTTATTCTTGTCCAATTAGGGTTTTTAACTAATCTTGTGCATCCAATAAGTTCATTTGTGTCATTGGATGATCAATTAGGTCATTTTCGTCCTCCCTAGGCATATTCTTGTCCAATTAGGGTTTTTAACCAATCTTGTGCATCCAATAGGTGTGTTTGTGTCATTGGATGATCAATTAGGTCATTTTCGTCCTCCCTAGGCTTATTCTTGTCCAATTAGGGTTTTTAACCAATGTTGTGCATCCAATAAGTTCGTTTGTGTCATTGAATTAACATTTAGGTCATTTTCGTCCTCCCTAGGCATATTCTTGTCAAATTAGGGTTTTTAACCAATCTTGTGCCTCCAATATGTGTGTTTGTGTCATTGGATGATCAATTAGGTCATTTTCATCCTCCCTAGGCATATTCTTGTTCAATTAAGGTTTTTAACCAATCTTGTGCATCCAATAGGTGTGTTTGTGTCATTGGATGATCAATTAGGTCATTTTCATCCTCCCTAGGCATATTCTTGTCCAATTAGGGTTTTTAACCAATCTTGTGCATCCAATAGGTGTGTTTGTGTCATTGGATGATCAATTAGGTCATTTTCGTACTCCCTAGGCATATTCTTGTCCAACTAGGGTTTTTAACCAATCTTGTGCATCCAATAGGTGTGTTTGTGTCATTTGATGATCAATTAGGTCATTTTCGTCCTCCTTCGGCTTAGTCTTGTCCAATTAGGGTTTTTAACCAATCTTGTGTATCCAATAGGTGTGTTTGTGTCATTGGATGATCAATTAGGTCATTTCCGTGCTCCCTAGGCTTATTCTTGTCCAATTAGAGTTTTTAACCAATCTTGTGCATCCAATAACTTAGTTTGTGTCATTGAATTAATATTTAGGTCATTTTCTTCCTTCCTAGGCATATTCTTGTCCAATTAGGGTTTTTAACCAATCTTGTGCATCCAATAGGTGTGTTTGTGTCATTGGATGATCAATTAGGTCATTTTCGTCCTCCCTAGGCTTATTCTTGTCCAATTAGGGTTTTAAACCAATCTTGTGCATCCAATAAGTTCATTTGGGTCATTGGATTAACATTTAGGTCATTTTCGTCCTCCCTAGGCATATTCTTGTCCAATTAGGGTTTTTAACCAATCTTGTGCATTCAATAGGTGTGTCTGTGTCATTGGATGATCAATTTAGGTCATTTTCGTCCTCCCTAGACATATTCTTGTCCAATTAGGGTTTTTAACCAATCTTGTGCATCCAATAGGTGTGTTTGTGTCATCGGATGATCAATTAGGTCATTTTCGTCCTCCCTAGGCTTATTGTTGTCCAATTAGGGTTTTTAACCAATCTTGTGCATCCAATAGGTGTGTTTGTGTCATTGGATGATCAATTAGGTTATTTTCGTCCTCCCTAGGCATATTCTTGTCCAATTAGGGTTTTTAACCAATCTTGTGCATCCAATAGGTGTGTTTGTGTCATTGGATGATCAATTAGGTCATTTTCATACTCCCTAGGCTTATTCTTGTCCAAATAGGGTTTTTAACCAATCTTGTGCATCCAATAAGTTCATTTGTGTCATTGGATTAACATTTAGGTCATTTTCGTCCTCCCTAGGCATATTCTTGTCCAATTAGGGTTTTTAACCAATCTTGTGCATCCAATAGGTGTGTTTGTGTCATTGGATGATCAATTAGGTCATTTTCGTCCTCCCTAGGCTTATTCTTGTCCAATTAGGGTTTTTAACCAATCTTGTGCATCCAATAGGTGTGTTTGTGTCATTGGATGATCAATTAGGTCATTTTCGTCCTCCCTAGGCTTATTCTTGTCCAATTAGGGTTTTTAACCAATCTTGTGCTTCCAATAAGTTGAGTAGTGTCATTGGATTAACATTTAGGTCATTTTTGTCCTCCCTTGGTTTATTCTTGTCCAATTAGGGTTTTTAACCAATCTTGTGCATCCAATAAGTTTGTTTGTGTCATTGGATTATCAATTAGGTCATTTTCGTCCTCCCTAGGCTTATTTTTGTCCAATTAGGGTTTTTAACCAATCTTGTGCATCCAATAAGTTTGTTTGTGTCATTGAATTAATATTTAGGTCATTTTCGTCCTCCCTAGGCATCATCTTGTCCAATTAGGATTTTTAACCAATCTTTTGCATCCAATAGGTGTATTTGTGTCATTGGATGATCAATTAGGTCATTTTCGTCCTCCCTAGGTTTATTCTTGTCCAATTAGGGTTTTTAATTAATCTTGTGCATCCAAAAACTTTGTTTGTGTCATTAAATTAATATTTAGGTCATTTTCGTCCTCCCTAGGCATATTCTTGTCCAATTAGGGTTTTTAACCAATCTTGTGCATCCAATAGGTGTGTTTGTGTCATTGGATGATCAATTAGGTCATTTTCGTCCTCCCTAGGCTTATTCTTGTCCAATTAGGGTTTTTAACCAATCTTGTGCATCCAATAGGTGTGTTTGTGTCATTGGATGATCAATTAGGTCATTTTCGTCCTCCCTAGGCATATTCTTGTCCAATTAGGGTTTTTAACCAATCTTGTGCATCCAATAGGTGTGTTTGTGTCATTGGATGATCAATTATGTAATTTTCTTCCTTCCTAGGCTTATTCTTGTCCAATTAGGTTTTTTAACCAATCTTGTGCATCCAATAAGTTCATTTGTGTCATTGGATTAACATTTAGGCCATTTTTGTCCGCCCTAGGCATATTCTTGTCCAATTAGGGTTTTTAACCAATCTTGTGCATCCAATAGGTGTGTTTATCTCATTGGATGATCAATTAGGTCGCTTTGATCCTCCCTAGGCTTATTCTTGTCCAATTAGGGTTTTTAACCAATCTTGTGCATCCAATAAGTTCATTTGTGTCATTGGATTAACATTTAGGTCATATCCGTCCTCCCTAGGCATATTCTTGTCCAATTAGGGTTTTTAACGAATCTTGTGCATCCAATAGGTGTGTTTGTGTCATTGGATGATCAATTAGGTCATTTTCGTCCTCCCTAGGCTTATTCTTGTCCAATTAGGGTTTTTAACCAATCTTGTGCATCCAATAAGTTGAGTTGTGTCATTGGAATAACATTTAGGTCATTTTCGTCCTCCGTAGGCTTATTCTTGTCCAATTAGGGTTTTTAACCAATCTTGTGCATCCAATAAGTTGAGTTGTTTCATTGGATTAACATTTAGGTCATTTTCGTCCTCCCAAGGCTTATTGTTGTCCAATTAGGGTTTTTAACCAATCTTGTGCATCGAATAACTTTGTTTGTGTCCTTGAATTAATATTTAGGTCATTTTCGTTCTCCCTAGGCATATTCTTGTCCAATTAGGGTTTTTAACCAATCATGTGCATCCAATAGGTGTGTCTGTGTCATTGGATGATCAATTAGGTCATTTTCGTCCTCCCTAGGCATATTCTTGTCCAATTAGGGTTTTTAACCAATCTTGTGCATCCAATAGGTGTGTTTGTGTCATTGGATGATCAATTAGGTCATTTTCGTCCTCCCTAGGCTTATTCTTTTCCAATTAGGGTTTTTAACCAATCTTGTGCATCCAATAAGTTGAGTTGTGTCATTGGATTAACATTTTTGTCATTTTCGTTCTCCCTATGCTTATTCTTGTCCAATTAGGGTTTTTAACCAATCTTGTGCATCCAATAAGTGTGTTTGTGTCATTGGATGATCAATTAGGTCATTTTCGTCCTCCCTAGGCATATTCTTGTCCAATTAGGGTTTTTAACCAATCTTGTGCATCCAATAGGTGTGTTTGTGTCATTGGATGATCAATTAGGTCATTTTCGTCTTCCGTAGGCATATTCTTGTCCAATTAGGATTTTTATTGAATCTTGTGCATCCAATAGGTGTGTTTGTGTCATTGGATGATCAATTAGGTCATTTTCGTCCTCCCTAGGCTTATTCTTGTCCAATTAGGGTTTTTAACCAATCTTGTGCATCCAATAGGTGTGTTTGTGTCATTGGAATAACATTTAGGTCATTTTCGTCCTCCCTAGGCTTATTCTTGTCCAATTAGGGTTTTTAACCAATCTTGTGCATCCAATAAGTTTGTTTGTGTCATTGAATTAATATTTAGGTCATTTTCGTCCTCCCTAGGCATATTCTTGTCCAATAGGGTTTTTAACCAATCTTGTGCATTCAATAGGTGTGTTTGTGTCATTGGATGATCAATTAGGTCATTTTCGTCCTCCCTAGGCTTATTCTTGTCCAATTAGGGTTTTTAACCAATCTTGTGCATCCAATAAGTTGGGTTGTGTCATTGGATTAACATTTAGGCCATTTCCGTCCTCCCTAGGCTTATTCTTGTCCAATTAGGGTTTTTAACTAATCTTGTGCATCCAATAGGTGTGTTTATGTCATTGGATGATCAATTAGGTCATTTTCGTCCTCCATAGGCATATTCTTGTCCAATTAGGGTTTTTAACCAATCTTGTGCATCCAATAGGTGTGTTTGTGTCATTGGATGATCAATTAGGTCATTTTCGTCCTCCCTAGGCATATTCTTGTCCAATTAGGGTTTTTAACCAATCTTGTGCATCCAATAGGTGTGTTTGTGTCATTGGATGATCAATTAGGTCATTTACGTCCTCCCTAGGCTTATTCTTTTTCAATTAGGGTTTTTATCCAATCTTGTGCATCCAATAGGTGTGTTTGTGTCTTTGGATGATCAATTAGGTCATTTTTGTCCTTCGTAGGCTTATTCTTGTCCAATTAGGGGTTTTAACCAATCTTGTGCATCCGATAAGTTTGTTTGTGTCATTAAATTAATATTTAGGTCATTTTCGTCCTCCCTAAGCATATTCTTGTCCAATTATGGTTTTTAGCCAATCTTGTGCATCCAATAGGTGTGTTTGTGTCATTGGATGATCAATTAGGTCATTTTCGTCCTCCCTATGCTTATTCTTGTCCAATTAAGGTTTTTAACCAATCTTGTGCATCCAATAAGTTGAGTTGTGTCATTGGATTAACATTTAGGTCATTTTCGTCCTCCCTAGGCTTATTCTTGTCCAATTAGGGTTTTTAACCAATCTTGTGCATCCAATAGGTGTGTTTGTGTCATTGGATGATCAATTAGGTCATTTTCGTCCTCCCTAGGCTTATTCTTGTCCAATTAGGGTTTTTAACCAATCTTGTACATCCAATAAATTCATTTATGTCATTGCATTAACATTTAGGTCATATCCGTCCTCCCTAGGCATATTCTTGTCCAATTAGGGTTTTTAACCAATCTTGTGCATCCAATAAGTTCATTTGTGTCATTGGATTAACATTTAGGTCATTTTTGTCCTCCCTAGGCATATTCTTGTCCAATTAGGGTTTTTAACCAATCTTGTGCATCCAATAGGTGTGTTTGTGTCATTGGATGATCAATTAGGTCATTTTCGTCCTCCCTAGGCTTATTCTTGTCCAATTAGGGTTTTTAACCAATCTTGTGCATCCAATAGGTGTGTTTGTGTCATTGGATGATCAATTAGGTCATTTTCGTCTTCCCTAGGCATATTCTTGTCCAACTAGGGTTTTTAACCTATCTTGTGCATCCAATAACTTTGTTTGTGTCATTGAATGATCAATTAGGTCATTTTGGTCTTCCTTTGGTATATTCTTGTCCAATAAGGGTTTTTAACCAATCTTGTGCATCCAATAGGTGTGTTTGTGTCATTGGATGATCAATTAGGTCATTTTCGTCCTCCCTAGGCATATTCTTGTCCAACTAGGGTTTTTAACCAATCTTGTGCATCCAATAACTTTGTTTGTGTCATTGAATGATCAATTAGGTCATTTTTGTCTTCCTTAGGTATATTCTTGTCCAATAAGGGTTTTTAACCAATCTTGTGCATCCAATAGGTGTGTTTGTGTCATTGGATGATCAATTAGGTCATTTTCGTCCTCCCTAGGCTTATTCTTGACCAATTAGGGTTTTTAACCAATCTTGTGCTTCCAATAAGTTGAGTTGTGTCATTGGATTAGCATTTAGGTCATTTTCGTCCTCCCTAGGCTTATTCTTGTCCAAATAGGGTTTTTAACCAATCTTGTGCATCCAATAAGTTCATTTGTGTCATTGGATTAACATTTAGGTCATTTTCGTCCTCCCTAGGCATATTCTTGTCCAATTAGGGTTTTTAACCAATCTTGTGCATCCAATAGGTGTGTTGTGTCATTGGGTGATCAATTTAGGTCATTTTCGTCCTCCCTAGGCATATTCTTGTCCAATTAGGGTTTTTAACCAATCTTGTGCATCCAATAGGTGTGTTTGTGTCATCGGATGATCAATTAGGTCATTTTCGTCCTCCCTAGGCATATTGTTGTCCAATTAGGGTTTTTAACCAAACTTGTGCATCCAATAGGTGTGTTTGTGTCATTGGATGATCAATTAGGTCATTTTCGTCCTCCTTAGGCTTATTCTTGTCCAATTAGGGTTTTTAACCAATCTTGTGCATCCAATAACTTTGTTTGTGTCATTGAATTAATATTTAGGTCATTTTCGTCCTCCCTAGGCATATTCTTGTCCAATTAGGGTTTTTAACCAATCTTGTGCATCCAATAGGTGTGTTTGTGTCATTGGATGATCGATTAGGTCATTTTCATCCTCCCTAGGCATATTCTTGTCCAAATAGGTTTTTTAACCAATCTTGTGCATCCAATAGGTGTGTTTGTGGCAATGGATGATCAATTAGGTCATTTTCGTCCTCCCTAGGCTTATTCTTGTCCAATTAAGGTTTTTAACCAATCTTATGTATCCAATAGGTGTGTTTGTGTCATTGGATGATCAATTAGATCATTTTCGTCCTCCTTAGGCTTATTCTTGTCCAATTAGGGTTTTTAACCAATCTTGTGCATCCAATAACTTTGTTTGTGTCATTGAATTAATATTTAGGTCATTTTCGTCCTCCCTAGGCATATTCTTGTCCAATTAGGGTTTTTAACCAATCTTGTGCATCCAATAGGTGTGTTTGTGTCATTGGATGATCAATTAGGTCATTTTCGTCCTTCCTAGGCTTATTCTTGTCCCATTAGGGTTTTTAACCAATCTTGTGCATCCAATAAGTTCATTTGTGTCATTGGATTAACATTTAGGTCATTTTCGTCCTCCCTAGGCATATTCTTGTCCAATTAGGGTTTTTAACCAATCTTGTGCATCCAATAGGTGTGTTTGTGTCATTGGATGATCAATTTGGTCATTTTCGTCCTTTCTATGCTTATTCTTGTCCAATTAGGGTTTTTAACCAATCTTGTGCATCCAATAAGTTCATTTGTGTCCTTGGATGATCAATTAGGTCATTTTCGTCCTCCCTAGGCATATTCTTGTCCAACTAGGGTTTTTAACCAATCTTGTGCATCCAATAGGTGTGTTTGTGTCATTGGATGATCAATTAGGTCATTTTCGTCCTCCCTAGGCTTATTCTTGTCCAATTAGGGTTTTTAACCAATCTTGTGCATCCAATAGGTGTGTTTGTGTCATTGGATGATCAATTAGGTCATTTTCGTCCTCCCTAGGCATATTCTTGTCCAATTAGGGTTTTTAACCAATCTTGTGCATCCAATAGGTGTGTTTGTGTCATTGGATGATCAATTATGTAATTTTCTTCCTTCCTAGGCTTATTCTTGTCCAATTAGGTTTTTTAACCAATCTTGTGCATCCAATAAGTTCATTTGTGTCATTGGATTAACATTTAGGCCATTTTTGTCCGCCCTAGGCATATTCTTGTCCAATTAGGGTTTTTAACCAATCTTGTGCATCCAATAGGTGTGTTTATCTCATTGGATGATCAATTAGGTCGCTTTGATCCTCCCTAGGCTTATTCTTGTCCAATTAGGGTTTTTAACCAATCTTGTGCATCCAATAAGTTCATTTGTGTCATTGGATTAACATTTAGGTCATATCCGTCCTCCCTAGGCATATTCTTGTCCAATTAGGGTTTTTAACGAATCTTGTGCATCCAATAGGTGTGTTTGTGTCATTGGATGATCAATTAGGTCATTTTCGTCCTCCCTAGGCTTATTCTTGTCCAATTAGGGTTTTTAACCAATCTTGTGCATCCAATAAGTTGAGTTGTGTCATTGGAATAACATTTAGGTCATTTTCGTCCTCCGTAGGCTTATTCTTGTCCAATTAGGGTTTTTAACCAATCTTGTGCATCCAATAAGTTGAGTTGTTTCATTGGATTAACATTTAGGTCATTTTCGTCCTCCCAAGGCTTATTGTTGTCCAATTAGGGTTTTTAACCAATCTTGTGCATCGAATAACTTTGTTTGTGTCCTTGAATTAATATTTAGGTCATTTTCGTTCTCCCTAGGCATATTCTTGTCCAATTAGGGTTTTTAACCAATCATGTGCATCCAATAGGTGTGTCTGTGTCATTGGATGATCAATTAGGTCATTTTCGTCCTCCCTAGGCATATTCTTGTCCAATTAGGGTTTTTAACCAATCTTGTGCATCCAATAGGTGTGTTTGTGTCATTGGATGATCAATTAGGTCATTTTCGTCCTCCCTAGGCTTATTCTTTTCCAATTAGGGTTTTTAACCAATCTTGTGCATCCAATAAGTTGAGTTGTGTCATTGGATTAACATTTTTGTCATTTTCGTTCTCCCTAAGCTTATTCTTGTCCAATTAGTGTTTTTAACCAATCTTGTGCATCCAATAAGTTCATTTGTGTTATTGGATTAACATTTAGGTCATATTCGTCCTCCCTAGGCATATTCTTGTCCAATTAGGGTTTTTATCCAATCTTGTGCATCCAATAGGTGTGTTTGTGTCATTGGATGATCAATTAGGTCATTTTCGTCCTCCCTAGGCATATTCTTGTCCAGTTAGGGTTTTTAACCAATCTTGTGGATCCAATAGGTGTGTTTGTGTCATTGGATGATCAATTAGGTCATTTTCGTCCTCCCTAGGCATATTCTTGTCCAATTAGGGTTTTTAACCAATCTTGTGCATCCAATAGGTGTGTTTGTGTCATTGGATGATCAATTAGGTCATTTTCGTCCTCCCTAGGCTTATTCTTGTCCAATTAGGGTTTTTAACCAATCTTGTACATCTAATAAGTTCATTTGTGTCATTGGATTAACATTTAGGTCATTTTCGTCCTCCTTAGGCATATTCTTGTCCAATTAGGGTTTTTAACCCATCTTGTGCATCCAATAGGTGTATTTGTGTCATTGGATGATCAATTAGGTCATTTTCGTCCTCCCTAGGCATTTTTTGGTCCAATTAGGGTTTTTAACCAATCTTGTGCATCCAATAGGTGTGTTTGTGTCATTGGATGATCAATTAGGTCATTTTCGTCCTCCCTAGGCATATTCTTGTCCAATTAGGGTTTTTAACCAATCTTGTGCATCCAATAGGTGTGTTTGTGTCATTGGATGATCAATTAGGTCATTTTCGTCCTCCCTAGGCTTATTCTTGTCCAATTAGGGTTTTTAACCAATCTTGTGCATCCAATAAGTTAATTTGTGTCCTTGGATTAACATTTAGGTCATTTTCGTCCTCCCTAGGCATATTCTTGTCCAATTATGGTTTTTAACCAATCTTGTGCATCCAATAGGTGTGTTTGTGTCATTGGATGATCAATTAGGTTATTTTCGTCCTCCCTAGGCTTATTCTTGTCCAATTAGGGTTTTTAACCAATCTTGTGCATCCAATAGGTGTGTTTGTGTCATTGGATGACCAATTAAGTCATTTTCGTCCTCCCTAGGCATATTCTTGTCCAATTAGGGTTTTTAACCAATCTTGTGCATCCAATAGGTGTGTTTGTGTCATTGGATGATCAATTAGGTCATTTTCGTCCTCCCTAGGCTTATTCTTGTCCAATTAGGGTTTTTAACCAATCTTGTGCATCCAATAAGTTAAGTTGTGTCATTGAATTAATATTTAGGTCATTTTCGTCCTCCCTAGGCATATTCTTGTCCAATTAGGGTTTTTAACCAATCTTGTGCATCCAATAGGTGTGTTTGTGTCATTGGATGATCAATTAGGTCATTTTCGTCCTCCCTAGGCATATTCTTGTCCAATTAGGGTTTTTAACCAATCTTGTGCATCCAATAGGTGTGTTTGTGTCATTGGATGATCAATTAGGTTATTTTCTTCCTCCCTATGCATATTCTTGTCCAATTAGGGTTTTTAACTAATCGTGTGCATCCGATAAGTTCATTTGTGTCATTGGATGATCAATTAGGTCATTTTCGTCCTCCCTAGGCATATTCTTGTCCAATTAGGGTTTTTAACCAATCTTGTGCATCCAATAGGTGTGTTTGTGTCATTGGATGATCAATTAGGTCATTTTCGTCCTCCCTAGGCATATTCTTGTCCAATTAGGGTTTTTAACCAATCTTGTGCATCCAATAGGTGTGTTTGTGTCATTGGATGATCAATTAGGTCATTTTCGTTGTCCCTAGGCTTATTCTCGTCCAATTAGGGTTTTTAACCAATGTTGTGCATCCGATAAGTTTGTTTGTGTCATTGAATTAATATTTAGGTCATTTTCGTCCTCCTTAGGCATATTCTTGTCCAATTAGGGTTTTTAACCAATCTTGTGCATCCAATAAGTTGAGTTGTGTCATTGGATTAACATTTAGGTCATTTTCGTTCTCCCTACGCTTATTCTTGTCCAATTTGGGTTTTTAACCAATCTTGTGCATCCAATAGGTGTGTTTGTGTCATTGGATGATCAATTAGGTCATTTTCGTCCTCCCTAGGCATATTCTTGTCCAATTAGGGTTTTTAACCAATCTTGTGCATCCAATAGGTGTGTTTGTGTCATTGGATGATCAATTAGGTCATTTTCGTCCTCCCTAGGCATATTCTTGTCCAATTAGGGTTTTTAACGAATCTTGTGCATCCAATAGGTGTGTTTGTGTCATTGGATGATCAATTAGGTCATTTTCATCCTCCGTAGGCATATTCTTGTCCAATTAGGGTTTTTAACCAATCTTGTGCATCCAATAGGTGTGTTTGTGTCATTGGATGATCAATTAGGTCATTTTCGTCCTCCCTAGGCTTATTCTTGTCCAATTAGGGTTTTTAACCAATCTTCTGCATCCGATAAGTTTGTTTGTGTCATTGAATTAATATTTAGGTCATTTTCGTCCTCCCTAGGAATATTCTTGTCCTATTAGTGTTTTTAACCAATCTTGTGCATCCAATAGGTGTGTTTGTGTCATTGGATGATCAATTAGGTCATTTTCGTCCTCCCTAGGCATATTCTTGTCCAATTAGGGTTTTTAACCAATCTTGTGCATCCAATAGGTGTGTTTGTGTCATTGGATGATCAATTAGGTCAATTTCGTCCTCCCTAGGCTTATTCTTGTCCAATTAGGGTTTTTAACCTATCTTGTGCATCCAATAGGTGTGTTTGTGTCATTGGATGATCAATTAGGTCATTTTCGTCCTCCCTAAGCTTATTCTTGTCCAATTAGGGTTTTTAACCAATCTTGTGCATCCAATAAGTTCATTTGTGTCATTGGATTAACATTTAGGTCATTTTCGTCCTCCCTAGGCATATTCTTGTCCAATTAGGGTTTTTAACCAATCTTGTGCGTCCATTAGGTGTGTTTGTGGCAATGGATGATCAATTAGGTCATTTTCGTCCTCCCTAGGCTTATTCTAGTCAAATTAGGGCTTTTAACCAATCTTGTGCATCCAATAGGTGTGTTTGTGTCATTGGATGATCAATTAGGTCATTTTCGTCCTCCCTAGGCTTATTCTTGTCCAATTAGAGTTTTTAACCAATCTTGTGCATCCAATAAGTTGAGTTGTGTCATGGGATTAACATTTAGGTCATTTTCGTCCTCCCTAGGCTTATTCTTGTCCAATTAGGGTTTTTAACCAATCTTGTGCATCCAATAAGTTCATTTGTGTCATTGGATTAACATTTAGGTCATTTTCGTCATCCCTAGGCATCTTCTTGTCCAATTAGGGTTTTTAACCAAACTTGTGCATCCAATAGGTGTTTTTGTGTCATTGGATGATCAATTAGGTCATTTTCGTCCCCCCTAGGCTTATTCTTGTCCAATTAGGGTTTTTAACCAATCTTGTGCTTCCAATAAATGTGTTTGTGTCATTGGATGATCAATTAGGTCATTTTCGTCCTTCCTAGGCATATTCTTGTCCAATTAGGGTTTTTAACCAGTCTTGTGCATCCAATAGGTGTGTTTGTGTCTTTGGATGATCAATTAGGTCATTTTTGTCCTCCCAAGGCTTATTTTTGTCCAATTAGGGTTTTTAACCAATCTTGTGCATCCAATAACTTTGTTTATGTCATTGAATTAATATTTAGGTCATTTTCCTCCTCCCTAGGCATATTCTTGTCCAATTAGGATTTTTAACCAATCTTGTGCATCCAATAGGTGTGTTTGTGTCATTGGATGATCATTTAGGTCATTTTCGTCCTCCATAGGCTTATTCTTGTCCAATTAGGGTTTTTAACCAATCTTGTGCATCAAATAAGTTCATTTGTGTCATTGGATGATCAATTAGGTCATTTTCGTCCTCCCTAGGCATATTCTTGTCCAACTAGGGTTTTTAACCAATCTTGTGCATCCAATAGGTGTGTTTGTGTCATTGGATGATCAATTAGGTCATTTTCGTCCTTCCTAGGCATATTCTTGTCCAATTAGGGTTTTTAACCAGTCTTGTGCATCCAATAGGTGTGTTTGTGTCTTTGGATGATCAATTAGGTCATTTTCGTCCTCCCAAGGCTTATTCTTGTCCAATTAGAGTTTTTAACCAATCTTGTGCATCCAATAACTTAGTTTGTGTCATTGAATTAATATTTAGGTCATTTTCTTCCTCCCTAGGCATATTCTTGTCCAATTAGGGTTTTTAACCAATCTTGTGCATCCAATAGGTGTGTTTGTGTCATTGGATGATCAATTAGGTCATTTTCGTCCTCCCTAGGCTTATTCTTGTCCAATTAGGGTTTTTAACCAATCTTGTGCATCCAATAAGTTCATTTGGGTCATTGGATTAACATTTAGGTCATTTTCGTCCTCACTAGGCATATTCTTGTCCAATTAGGGTTTTTAACCAATCTTGTGCATTCAATAGGTGTGTTTGTGTCATTGGATGATCAATTAGGTCATTTTCGTACTCCCTAGGCTTATTCTTGTCCAAATAGGGTTTTTAACCAATCTTGTGCATCCAATAAGTTCATTTGTGTCATTGGATTAATATTTAGGTCATTTTCCTCCTCCCTAGGCATATTCTTGTCCAATTAGGATTTTTAACCAATCTTGTGCATCCAATAGGTGTGTTTGTGTCATTGGATGATCATTTAGGTCATTTTCGTCCTCCCTAGGCTTATTGTTGTCCAATTAGGTTTTTTAACCAATCTTGTGCATCAAATAGGTGTGTTTGTGTCATTGGATGATCAATTAGGTCATTTTCGTCCCCCCTAGGCTTATTCTTGTCCAATTAGGGTTTTTAACCAATCTTGTGCTTCCAATAAATGTGTTTGTGTCATTGGATGATCAATTAGGTCATTTTCGTCCTTCCTAGGCATATTCTTGTCCAATTAGGGTTTTTAACCAGTCTTGTGCATCCAATAGGTGTGTTTGTGTCTTTGGATGATCAATTAGGTCATTTTTGTCCTCCCTAGGCTTATTCTTGTCCAATTAGGGTTTTTAACCAATCTTGTGCATCCAATAACTTTGTTTATGTCATTGAATTAATATTTAGGTCATTTTCCTCCTCCCTAGGCATATTCTTGTCCAATTAGGATTTTTAACCAATCTTGTGCATCCAATAGGTGTGTTTGTGTCATTGGATGATCAATTAGGTCATTTTCGTCCTCCCTAGGCTTATTATTGTCCAATTAGGGTTTTTAACCAATCTTGTGCATCCAATAAGTTCATTTGTGTCATTGGATTAACATTTAGGTCATTTTCGTTCTCCCTAGGCATATTCTTGTCCAATTAGGGTTTTTAACCAATCTTGTGCATCCAATAGGTGTGTTTGTGTCATTAGATGATCAATTTAGGTCATTTTCGTTCTCCCTAGGCATATTCTTGTCCAATTTGGGTTTTTAATCAATCTTGTGCATCCAATAGGTGTGTTTGTGTCATTGGATGATCAATTAGGTCATTTTCGTCCTCCCTAGGCATATTCTTGTCCAATTAGGGTTTTTAACCAATCTTGTGCATCCAATAGGTGTGTTTGTGTCATTGGATGATCAATTAGGTCATTTTCGTCCTCCCTATGCTTATTCTTGTCCAATTATGGTTTTTAACTAATCTTGTGCATCCAATAAGTTCATTTGATTCATTGGATGATCAATTAGGTCATTTTCGTCCTTCCTAGGCATATTCTTGTCCAACTAGGGTTTTTAACCAACCTTGTGCATCCAATAGGTGTGTTTGTGTCATTGGATGATCAATTAGGTCATTTTTGTCCTCCTTAGGCTTATTCTTGTCCAATTAGGGTTTTAACCAAACTTGTGCATCCAATAAGTTCATTTGTGTCATTGGATTAACATTTAGGTCATTTTCGTCCTCCCTAGGCATATTCTTGTCCAATTAGGGTTTTTAACCAATGTTGTGCATCCAATAGGTGTGTTTGTGTCATTGGATGATCAATTAGGTCATTTTCGTCCTCCCTAGGCTTATTCTTGTCCAATTAGGGTTTTTAACCAATCTTGTGCATCCAATAAGTTCATTTGTGTCATTGGATGATCAACTAAGTCATTTTCGTCCTTCCTAGGCATATTCTTGTCCAACAAGGGTTTTTAACCAGTCTTGTGCATGCAATAGGTGTGTTTATGTCAATGGATGATCAATTAGGTCATTTTCGTCCTCCCAAGGCTTATTCTTGTCCAATTAGGGTTTTTAACCAATCTTGTGCATCCAATAAGTTCATTTGTGTCATTGGATTAACATTTAGGTCATTTTCGTCCTCCCTAGGCATATTCTTGTCCAATTAGGGTTTTTAACCAATCTTGTGCATCCAATATGTGTGTTTGTGTCATTGGATGATCAATTAGGTCATTTTCGTCCTCCCTAGACTTATTCTTGTCTAATTAGGGTTTTTAACCAATCTTGTGCATCCAATAAGTTCATTTGTGTCATTGGATGATCAATTAGGTCATTTTCGTCCTTCCTAGGCATATTCTTTTCCAACTAGGGTTTTTAACCAATCTTGTGCATCCAATAAGTTCATTTGTGTCATTGGATTAACATTTAGGTTATTTTCGTCCTCCCTAGGCATATTCTTGTCCAATTAGGGTTTTTAACCAATCTTGTGCATCCAATAGGTGTGTTTGTATCATTGGATGATCAATTAGGTCATTTTCGTCCTCCCTAGGCTTATTCTTGTCCAATTAGGGTTTTTATCCAATCTGGTGCATCCAATAAGTTGAGTTGTGTCATTGGGGTTTTTAACCGATCTTGTGCATCCAATAGGTGTGTTTGTGTCATTGGATGATCAATTAGGTCATTTTCGTCCTCCCTAGGCATATTCTTGTCCAATTAGGGTTTTTAACCAATCTTGTGCATCCAATAGGTGTGTTTGTGTCATTGGATGATCAATTAGGTCATTTTCGTCCTCCCTAGGCTTATTCTTGTCCAATTAGGGTTTTTAACCAATCTTGTGCATCCAATAAGTTGAGTTGTGTCATTGGCTTAACATTTAGGTCATTTTCATTCTCCCTAGGCTTATTCTTGTCCAATTAGGTTTTTAACCAATCTTGTGCATCCAATAAGTTCATTTGTGTCATTGGATGATCAATTAGGTCATTTTCGTCCTCCCTAGACATATTCTTGTCCAGGTAGGGTTTTTAACCAATCTTGTGCATCCAATAGGTGTGTTTGTGTCATTGGATGATCAATTAGGTCATTTTCGTCCTCCCTAGGCATATTCTTGTCCAATTAGGGTTTTTAACCAATCTTGTGCATCCAATAGGTGTGTTTGTGTCATTGGATGATCAATTAGGTCATTTTCGTCCTCCTTAGGCATATTCTTGTCCAATTAGGGTTTTTAACGAATCTTGTGCATCCAATAGGTGTGTTTGTGTCATTGGATGATCAATTAGGTCATTTTCGTCCTGCCTAGGCTTATTCTTGTCCAATTAGGGTTTTTAACCAATCTTGTGCATCCAATAGGTGTGTTTGTGTCATTGGACGATCAATTAGGTAATTTTCGTCCTCCCTAGGCATATTCTTGTCCAATTAGGGTTTTTAACCAATCTTGTGCATCCAATAGGTGTGTTTGTGTCATTGGATGATCAATTAGGTCATTTTCGTCCTCCCTATGCTTATTCTTGTCCAATTAGGGTTTTTAACTAAACTAGTGCATCCAATAGGTGTGTTTGTGTCATTGGATGATCAATTAGGTCATTTTCGTCCTCCCTAGGCTTATTCTTGTCCAATTAGGGTTTTTAACCAAACTTGTGCATCCAATAGGTGTGTTTGTGTCATTGGATGATCAATTAGGTCATTTTCGTCCCCCCTAGGCTTATTCTTGTCCAATTAGGGTTTTTAACCAATCTTGTGCTTCCAATAAATGTGTTTGTGTCATTGGATGATCAATTAGGTCATTTTCGTCCTTTCTTGGCATATTCTTGTCCAATTAGGGGTTTTAACCAGTCTTGTGCATCCAATGGGTGTGTTTGTGTCTTTGGATGATCAATTAGGTCATTTTTGTCCTCCCAAGGCTTATTCTTGTCCAATTAGGGTTTTTAACCAATCTTGTGCATCCAATAACTTTGTTTATGTCATTGAATTAATATTTAGGTCATTTTCCTCCTCCCTAGGCATATTCTTGTCCAATTAGGATTTTTAACCAATCTTGTGCATCCAATAGGTGTGTTTGTGTCATTGGATGATCATTTAGGTCATTTTCGTCCTCCCTAGGCTTATTGTTGTCCAATTAGGGTTTTTAACCAATCTTGTGCATCAAATAGGTGTGTTTGTGTCATTGGATGATCAATTAGGTCATTTTCGTCCCCCCTAGGCTTATTCTTGTCCAATTAGGGTTTTTAACCAATCTTGTGCTTCCAATAAATGTGTTTGTGTCATTGGATGATCAATTAGGTCATTTTCGTCCTTCCTAGGCATATTCTTGTCCAATTAGGGTTTTTAACCAGTATTGTGCATCCAATAGGTGTGTTTGTGTCTTTGGATGATCAATTAGGTCATTTTTGTCCTCCCAAGGCTTATTCTTGTGCAATTAGGGTTTTTAACCAATCTTGTGCATCCAATAACTTTGTTTATGTCATTGAATTAATATTTAGGTCATTTTCCTCCTCCCTAGGCATATTCTTGTCCAATTAGGATTTTTAACCAATCTTGTGCATCCAATAGGTGTGTTTGTGTCATTGGATGATCATTTAGGTCATTTTCGTCCTCCCTAGGCTTATTCTTGTCCAATTAGGGTTTTTAACCAATCTTGTGCATCCAATAAGTTCATTTGTGTCATTGGATGATCAATTAGGCCATTTTCGTCCTCCCTAGGCATATTCTTGTCCAACTAGGGTTTTTAACCAATGTTGTGCATCCAATAGGTGTGTTTGTGTCATTGGATGATCAATTAGGTCATTTTCGTCCTTCCTAGGCATATTCTTGTCCAATTAGGGTTTTTAACTAGTCTTGTGCATCCAATAGGTGTGTTTGTGTCTTTGGATGATCAATTAGGTCATTTTCGTCCTCCCAAGGCTTATTCTTGTCCAATTAGGGTTTTTAACCAATCTTGTGCATCAAATAGGTGTGTTTGTGTCATTGGATGATCAATTTGGTCATTTTCGTCCCCCCTAGGCTTATTCTTGTCCAATTAGGGTTTTTAACCAATCTTGTGCTTCCAATAAATGTGTTTGTGTCATTGGATGATCAGTTAGGTCATTTTCGTTCTTCCTAGGCATATTCTTGTCCAATTAGGGTTTTTAACCAGTCTTGTGCATCCAATAGGTGTGTTTGTGTCTTTGGATGATCAATTAGGTCATTTTTGTCCTCCCAAGGCTTATTCTTGTCCAATTAGGGTTTTTAACCAATCTTGTGCATCCAATAACTTTGTTTATGTCATTGAATTAATATTTAGGTCATTTTCTTCCTCCCTAGGCATATTCTTGTCCAATTAGGGTTTTTAACCAATCTTGTGCATCCAATAGGTGTGTTTGTGTCATTGGATGATCAATTAGGTCATTTTCATCCTCCCTAGGCTTATTCTTGTCCAATTAGGGTTTTTAACCAATCTTGTGCATCCAATAAGTTTATTTGGGTCATTGGATTAACATTTAGGTCATTTTCGTCCTCACTAGGCATATTCTTGTCCAATTAGGGTTTTTAACCAATCTTGTGCATTCAATAGGTGTGTTGTGTCATTGGGTGATCAATTTAGGTCATTTTCGTCCTCCCTAGGCATATTCTTGTCCAATTAGGGTTTTTAACCAATCTTGTGCATCCAATAGGTGTGTTTGTGTCATCGGATGATCAATTAGGTCATTTTCGTCCTCCCTAGGCTTATTGTTGTCCAATTAGGGTTTTTAACCAATCTTGTGCATCCAATAGGTGTGTTTGTGTCATTGGATGATCAATTAGGTCATTTTCGTCCTCCCTAGGCATATTCTTGTCCAATTAGGGTTTTTAACCAATCTAGTGCATCCAATTGGTGTGTTTGTGTCATTGGATGATCAATTAGGTCATTTTCGTACTCCCTAGGCTTATCCTTGTCCAAATAGGGTTTTTAACCAATCTTGTGCATCCAATAAGTTCATTTGTGTCATTGGATTAACATTTAGGTCATTTTCGTCCTCCCTAGGCATATTCTTGTCCAATTAGGGTTTTTAACCAATCTTGTGCATCCAATAGGTGTGTTTGTGTCATTGGATGATCAATTAGGTCATTTTCGTCCTCCCTATGCTTATTCTTGTCCAATTAGGGTTTTTAACCAAACTTGTGCATCCAATAGGTGTGTTTGTGTCATTGGATGATCAATTAGGTCATTTTCGTCCCCCCTAGGCTTATTCTTGTCCAATTAGGGTTTTTAACCAATCTTGTGCTTCCAATAAATGTGTTTGTGTCATTGGATGATCAATTAGGTCATTTTCGTCCTCCCTAGGCATATTCTTGTCCAATTAGGGTTTTTAACCAATCTTGTGCATCCAATAGGTGTGTTTGTGTCATTGGATGATCAATTAGGTCATTTTCGTCCTCCCTTTGCTTATTCTTGTCCAATTATGGTTTTTAACCAATCTTGTGCATCCAATAGGTGTGTTTGTGTCATTGGATGATCAATTAGGTCATTTTCGTCCTCCCTAGGCATATTCTTGTCCAATTAGGGTTTTTAACCAATCTTGTGCATCCAATAGGTGTGTTTGTGTCATTGGATGATCAATTAGGTCATTTTCGTCCTCCCTAGGCTTATTCTTGTCCAATTAGGGTTTTTAACCAATCTTGTGCATCCAATAAGTTCATTAGTGTCATTGGATGATCAATTAGGTCATTTTCGTCCTCCCTAGGCATGTTCTTGTCCAACTAGGGTTTTTAACCAATTTTGTGCATCCAATAGGTGTGTTTGTGTCATTGGATGATCAATTAGGTCATTTTCGTCCCCGCTAGGCTTATTCTTGTCCAATTAGGGTTTTTAACCAATCTTGTGCATCCAATAAGTTCATTAGTGTCATTGGATGATCAATTAGGTGATTTTCGTCCTCCCTAGGCATGTTCTTGTCCAACTAGGGTTTTTAACCAATCTTGTGCATCCAATAGGTGTGTTTGTGTCATTGGATGATCAATTAGGTCATTTTCGTCCTCCCTAGGCTTATTCTTGTCCAATTAGGGTTTTTAACCAATCTTGTGCATCCAATAAGTTTATTTGGGTCATTGGATTAACATTTAGGTCATTTTCGTCCTCACTAGGCATATTCTTGTCCAATTAGGATTTTTAACCAATCTTGTGCATTCAATAGGTGTGTTGTGTCATTGGGTGATCAATTTAGGTCATTTTCGTCCTCCCTAGGCATATTCTTGTCAAATTAGGGTTTTTAACCAATCTTGTGCATCCAATAGGTGTGTTTGTGTCATCGGATGATCAATTAGGTCATTTTCGTCCTCCCTAGGCTTATTGTTGTCCAATTAGGGTTTTTAACCAATCTTGTGCATCCAATAGGTGTGTTTGTGTCATTGGATGATCAATTAGGTCATTTTCGTCCTCCCTAGGCATATTCTTGTCCAATTAGGGTTTTTAACCAATCTTGTGCATCCAATAGGTGTGTTTGTGTCATTGGATGATCAATTAGGTCATTTTCGTACTCCCTAGGCTTATTCTTGTCCAATTAGGGTTTTTAACCAATCTTGTTCATCCAATAGGTTTGTTTGTGTCATTGGATGATCAATTAGGTCATTTTCGTCCTCCCTAGGCATATTCTTGTCCAATTAGGGTTTTTAACCAATCTTGTGCATCCAATAGGTGTGTTTGTGTCATTGGATGATCAATTAGGTCTTTTTCGTCCGCCCTAGGCATATTCTTGTCCAATTAGGGTTTTTAACCAATCTTGTGCATCCAATAGGTGTTTTTGTGTCATTGGATGATCAATTAGGTAAATTTCGTCCTCTTTAGGCATATTCTTGTCCAATAAGGGTTTTTAACGAATCTTGTGCATCCAATTGGTGTGTTTGTGTCATTGGATGATCAATTAGGTCATTTTCGTCCTCCCTAGGCTTATTCTTGTCCAATTAGGGTTTTTAACCAATCTTGTGCATCCAATAAGTTTGTTTGTGTCATTGGATTAACATTTAGGTCATTTTCGTCCTCCCTAGGCATATTCTTGTCCAATTAGGGTTTTTAACCAATCTTGTGCATTCAATAGGTGTGTTTGTGTCATTGGATGATCAATTTAGGTCATTTTCGTCCTCCCTAGGCATATTCTTGTCCAATTAGGGTTTTTAACCAATCTTGTGCATCCAATAGGTGTGTTTGTGTCATCGGATGATCAATTAGGTCATTTTAGTCCTCCCTAGGCTTATTGTTGTCCAATTAGGGTTTTTAACCAATCTTGTGCATCCAATAGGTGTGTTTGTGTCATTGGATGATCAATTAGGTCATTTTCGTCCTCCCTAGGCATATTCTTGTCCAATTAGGGTTTTTAACCAATCTTGTGCATCCAATAGGTGTGTTTGTGTCATTGGATGATCAATTAGGTCATTTTCGTCCTCCCTAGGCTTATTCTTGTCCAATTAGGGTTTTTAACCAATCTTGTGCATCCTATAGGTGTGGTTGTGTCATTGGATGATCAATTAGGTCATTTTCGTCCTCCCTATGCTTATTCTTGTCCAACTAGGGTTTTTAACCAATCTTGTGCATCCAATAAGTTTGTTTGTGTCATTGAATTAATATTTAGGTGACTTTCGTCCTCCCTAGGCATATTCTTGTCCAATTAGGGTTTTTAACCAATCTTGTGCATCCAATAGGTGTGTTTGTGTCATTGGATGATCAATTAGGTCATTTTCGTCCTCCCTAGGCATATTCTTGTCCAATTAGGGTTTTTAACCAATCTTGTGCATCCAATAGGTGTGTTTGTGTCATTGGATGATCAATTAGGTCATTTTCGTCCTCCCTAGGCTTATTATTGTCCAATTAGGGTTTTTAACCAATCTTGTGCATCCAATAAGTTGAGTTGTGTTATTGGATTAACATTTAGGTCATTTTCGTCCTCCCTAGGCTTATTCTTGTCCAATTAGGGTTTTTAACCAATCTTGTGCATCCAATAAGTTGAGTTGTGTTATTGGATTAACATTTAGGTCATTTTCGTTCTCCCTAGGCTTATTCTTGTCCAATTAGGGTTTTTAACCAATCTTGTGCATCCAATAACTTTGATTGTGTCATTGAATTAATATTTAGGTCATTTTCGTCCTCCCTAGGCATATTCTTGTCCAATTAGGGTTTTTAACCAATCTTGTGCATCCAATAGGTGTGTTTGTGTCATTGGATGATCAATTAGGTCATTTTCATCCTCCCTAGGCATATTCTTGTCCAATTAGGGTTATTAACCAATCTTGTGCATCCAATAGGTGTGTTTGTGGCAATGGATGATCAATTAGGTCATTTTCGTCCTCCCTAGGCTTATTCTTGTCCAATTAGGGTTTTTAACCAATCTTGTGTATCCAATAGGTGTGTTTGTGTCATTGGATGATCAATTAGGTCATTTTCGTCCTCCTTAGGCTTATTCTTGTCCAATTAGGGTTTTTAACCAATCTTGGGCATCCAATAACTTTGTTTGTGTCATTGAATTAATATTTAGGTCATTTTCGTCCTCCCTAGGCATATTCTTGTCCAATTAGGGTTTTTAACCAATCTTGTGCATCCAATAGGTGTGTTTGTGTCATTGAATGATCAATTAGGTCATTTTCATCCTCCCTAGGCATATTCTTGTCCAATTAGGGTTTTTAACCAATCTTGTGCATCCAATAGGTGTGTTTGTGGCAATGGATGATCAATTAGGTCATTTTCGTCCTCCTTCGGCTTAATCTTGTCCAATTAGAGTTTTTAACCAATCTTGTGAATCCAATAGGTGTGTTTGTGTCTTTGGATGATCAATTAGGTCATTTTCGTCCTCCCTAGGCTTATTCTTGTCCAATTAGGATTTTTAACCAATCTTGTGCATCCAATAAGATCATTTGTGTCATTGGATTAACATTTAGGTCATTTTCGTCCTCCCTAGGCTTATTCTTGTCCAATTAGGGTTTTTAACCAAACTAGTGCATCCAATAGGTGTGTTTGTGTCATTGGATGATCAATTAGGTCATTTTCGTCCTCCCTAGGCTTATTCTTGTCCAATTAGGGTTTTTAACCAAACTAGTGCATCCAATAGGTGTGTTTGTGTCATTGGTTGATCAATTAGGTCATTTTCGTCCTCCCTAGGCTTATTCTTGTCCAATTAGGGTTTTTAACCAATCTTGTGCTTCCAATAAGTGTGTTTGTGTCATTGGATGATCAATTAGGTCATTTTCGTCCTTCCTAGGCATATTCTTGTCCAAATAGGGTTTTTAACCAGTCTTGTGCATCCAATAGGTGTGTTTGTGTCTTTGGATGATCAATTAGGTCATTTTTGTCCTCCCGATGCTTATTCTTGTCCAATTAGGGTTTTTAACCAATCTTGTGCATCCAATAACTTTGTTTATGTCATTGAATTAATATTTAGGTCATTTTCCTCCTCCCTAGGCATATTCTTGTCCAATTAGGATTTTTAACCAATCTTGTGCATCCAATAGGTGTGTTTGTGTCATTGGATGATCAATTAGGTCATTTTCGTCCTCCCTAGGCTTATTCTTGTCCAATTAGGGTTTTTAACCAATCTTGTGCATCCAATAAGTTCATTTGTGTCATTGGATGATCAATTATGTCATTTTCGTCCTCCCTAGGCATATTCTTGTCCAACTAGGGTTTTTAACCAATCTTGTGCTTCCAACAGGTATGTTTGTGTCATTGGATGATCAATTAGGTCATTTTCGTCCTTCCTAGGCTTATTCTTGTCCAATTAGGGTTTTTAACCAATCTTGTGCATCCAATAAGTTCATTTGTGTCATTGGATTAACATTTAGGTCATTTTCGTCCTCCCTAGGCATATTCTTGTCCAATTAGGGTTTTTAACCAATCTTGTGCATCCAATAGGTGTGTTTGTGTCATTGGATGATCAATTAGGTCATTTTCGTCCTCCCTAGGCTTATTCTTGTCCAATTAGGGTTTTTAACCAATCTTGTGCATCCAATAAGTTGAGTTGTGTCATTGGATTAATATTTAGGTCATTTTCGTTCTCCCTACGCTTATTTTTGTCCAATTAGGGTTTTTAACCAATCTTGTGCATCCAATAGGTGTGTTTGTGTCATTGGATGATCAATTAGGTCATTTTCGTCCTCCCTAGGCATATTCTTGTCCAATTAGGGTTTTTAACCAATCTTGTGCATCCAATAGGTGTGTTTGTGTCATTGGATGATCAATTAGGTCATTTTCGTCCTCCCTAGGCATATTCTTGTCCAATTAGGGTTTTTAACCAATCTTGTGCATCCAATAGGTGTGTTTGTGTCATTGGATGATCAATTTGGTCATTTTCGTCCTCTCTAGGCTTATTCTTGTCCAATTAGGGTTTTTAACCAATCTTGTGCATCCAATAAGTTCATTTGTGTCATTGGATTAACATTTAGGTCATTTTCGTCCTCCCTAGGCATATTCTTGTCCAATTAGGGTTTTTAACCAATCTTGTGCATCCAATAGGTGTATTTGTGTCATTGGATGATCAATTAGGTCATTTTCGTCCTCCCTATGCTTATTCTTGTCCAATTAGGGTTTTTAACCAATCTTGTGCATCCAATAAGTTCATTTGTGTCATTGGATGATCAATTAGGTCATTTTCGTCCTTCCTAGGCATATTCTTGTCCAACTAGGGTTTTTAACCAACCTTGTGCATCCAATAGGTGTGTTTGTATCATTGGATGATCAATTAGGCCATTTTCGTCCTCTTTAGGCTTATTCTTGTCCAATTAGGGTTTTTAACCAATCTTGTGCATCCAATAAGTTCATTTGTGTCATTGGATTAACATTTAGGTCATTTTCGTCCTCCCTAGGCATATTCTTGTCCAATTAGGGTTTTTAACCAATCTTGTGCATCCAATAGGTGTGTTTGTGTCATTGGATGATCAATTAGGTCATTTTCGTCCTCCCTATGCTTATTCTTGTCCAATTAGGGTTTTTAACCAATCTTGTGCATCCAATAAGTTGAGTTGTGTCATTTGATTAACATTTTGGTCATTTTTGTCCTCCCTAGGCTTATTCTTGTCCAATTAGGGTTTTTAACCAATCTTGTGCATCCAATAGGTGTGTTTGTGTCATTGGATGATCAATTAGGTCATTTTCGTCCTCCCTAGGCATATTCTTGTCCAATTAGGGTTTTTAACCAATCTTGTGCATCCAATAGGTGTGTTTGTGTCATTGGATGATCAATTAGGTCATTTTCGTCCTCCCTAGGCTTATTCTTGTCCAATTAGGGTTTTTAACCAATCTTGTGCATCAAATAAGTTTGTTTGTGTCATTGAATTATTATTTAGGTCATTTTCGTCCTCGCTAGGCATATTCTTGTCCAATTAGGCTTTTTAACCAATCTTGTGCATCCAATAGGTGTGTTTGTGTCATTGGATGATCAATTAGGTCATTTTCGTCCTCCTTAGGCTTATTCTTGTCCAATTAGGGTTTTTAACCAATCTTGTGCATCCAATAACTTTGTTTGTGTCATTGAATTAATATTTAGGTCATTTTCGTCCTCCCTAGGCATATTCTTGTCCAATTAGGGTTTTTAACCAATCTTGTGCATCCAATAGGTGTGTTTGTGTCATTGGATGATCAATTAGGTCATTTTCATCCTCCCTAGGCATATTCTTGTCCAATTAGGGTTTTTAACCTATCTTGTGCATCCAATAGGTGTGTTTGTGTCATTGGATGATCAATTAGGTCATTTTCGTCGTCCCTAGGCTAATTCTTGTCCAATTAGGGTTTTTAACCAATCTTGTGCATCCAATAGGTGTGTTTGTGTCATTGGATGATCAATTAGGTCATTTTCGTCCTCCCTAGGCATATTCTTGTCCAATTAGGGTTTTTAACCAATCTTGTGCATCCAATAGGTGTGTTTGTGTCATTGGATGATCAATTAGGTCATTTTCGTACTCCCTAGGCTTATTCTTGTCCAAATAGGGTTTTTAACCAATCTTGTGCATCCAATAAGTTCATTTGTGTCATTGGATTAACATTTAGGTAATTTTCGTCCTCCCTAGGCATATTCTTGTCCAATTAGGGTTTTTAACCAATCTTGTGCATCCAATAGGTGTGTTTGTGTCATTGGATGATCAATTAGGTCATTTTCGTCCTCCCTATGCTTATTCTTGTCCAATTAGGGTTTTTAACTAAACTAGTGCATCCAATAGGTGTGTTTGTGTCATTGGATGATCAATTAGGTCATTTTCGTCCTCCCTAGGCTTATTCTTGTCCAATTAGGGTTTTTAACCAAACTTGTGCATCCAATAGGTGTGTTTGTGTCATTGGATGAGCAATTAGGTCATTTTCGTCCCCCCTAGGCTTATTCTTGTCCAATTAGGGTTTTTAACCAATCTTGTGCTTCCAATAAATGTGTTTGTGTCATTGGATGATCAATTAGGTCATTTTCGTCCTTTCTTGGCATATTCTTGTCCAATTAGGGTTTTTTACCAGTCTTGTGCATCCAATAGGTGTGTTTGTGTCTTTGGATGATCAATTAGGTCATTTTTGTCCTCCCAAGGCTTATTCTTGTCCAATTAGGGTTTTTAACCAATCTTGTGCATCCAATAACTTTGTTTATGTCATTGAATTAATATTTAGGTCATTTTCCTCCTCCCTAGGCATATTCTTGTCCAATTAGGATTTTTAACCAATCTTGTGCATCCAATAGGTGTGTTTGTGTCATTGGATGATCATTTAGGTCATTTTCGTCCTCCCTAGGCTTATTGTTGTCCAATTAGGGTTTTTAACCAATCTTGTGCATCAAATAGGTGTGTTTGTGTCATTGGATGATCAATTAGGTCATTTTCGTCCCCCCTAGGCTTATTCTTGTCCAATTTGGGTTTTTAACCAATCTTGTGCTTCCAATAAATGTGTTTGTGTCATTGGATGATCAATTAGGTCATCCTTCCTAGGCATATTCTTGTCCAATTAGGGTTTTTAACCAGTCTTGTGCATCCAATAGGTGTGTTTGTGTCTTTGGATGATCAATTAGGTCATTTTTGTCCTCCCAAGGCTTATTCTTGTCCAATTAGGGTTTTTAACCAATCTTGTGCATCCAATAACTTTGTTTATGTCATTGAATTAATATTTAGGTCATTTTCCTCCTCCCTAGGCATATTCTTGTCCAATTAGGATTTTTAACCAATCTTGTGCATCCAATAGGTGTGTTTGTGTCATTGGATGATCATTTAGGTCATTTTGGTCCTCCCTAGGCTTATTCTTGTCCAATTAGGGTTTTTAACCAATCTTGTGCATCCAATAAGTTCATTTGTGTCATTGGATGATCAATTAGGTCATTTTCGTCCTCCCTAGGCATATTCTTGTCCAACTAGGATTTTTAACCAATCTTGTGCATCCAATAGGTGTGTTTGTGTCATTGGATGATCAATTAGGTAATTTTCGTCCTTCCTAGGCATATTCTTGTCCAATTAGGGTTTTTAACCAGTCTTGTGCATCCAATAGGTGTGTTTGTGTCTTTGGATGATCAATTAGGTAATTTTCGTCCTCCCAAGGCTTATTCTTGTCCAATTAGGGTTTTTAACCACTCTTGTGCATCCAATAACTTTGTTTATGTCATTGAATTAATATTTAGGTCATTTTCCTCCTCCCTAGGCATATTCTTGTCCAATTAGGATTTTTAACCAATCTTGTGCATCCAATAGGTGTGTTTGTGTCATTGGATGATCAATTAGGTCATTTTCGTCCTCCCTAGGCTTATTCTTGTCCAATTAGGGTTTTTAACCAATCTTGTGCATCCAATAAGTTCATTTGTGTCATTGGATGATCAATTAGGTCATTTTCGTCCTCCCTAGGCTAATTCTTGTCCAATTAGGGTTTTTAACCAATCTTGTGCATCCAATAGGTGTGTTTGTGTCATTGGATGATCAATTAGGTCATTTTCGTCCTCCTTAGGCTTATTCTTGTCCAATTAGGACTTTTAACCAATCTTGTGCATCCAATAACTTTGTTTGTGTCATTGAATTAATATTTAGGTCATTTTCGTCCTCCCTAGGCATATTCTTGTCCAATTAGGGTTTTTAACCAATCTTGTGCATCCAATAGGTGTGTTTGTGTATTGGATGATCAATTAGGTCATTTTTGTCCTCCCTAGGCATATTCTTGTCCAATTAGGGTTTTTAACCAATCTTGTGCATCCAATAGGTGTGTTTGTGGAAATGGATGATCAATTAGGTCATTTTCGTCCTCCCTAGGCTTATTCTTGTCCAATTAGGGTTTTTAACCAATCTTGTGTATCCAATAGGTGTGTTTGTGTCATTGGATGATCAATTAGGTCATTTTCGTCCTCCCTAGGCTTATTCTTGTCCAATTAGAGTTTTTAACCAATCTTGTGCATCCAATAACTTAGTTTGTGTCATTGAATTAATATTTAGGTCATTTTCTTCCTCCCTAAGCATATTCTTGTCCAATTATGGTTTTTAACCAATCTTGTGCATCCAATAGGTGTGTTTGTGTCATTGGATGATCAATTAGGTCATTTTCGTCCTCCCTAGGCTTATTCTTGTCGAATTAGGGTTTTTAACCAATCTTGTGCATCCAATAAGTTCATTTGTGTCATTGGATTAACATTTAGGTCATTTTCGTCCTCCCTAGGCATATTCTTGTCCAATTAGGGTTTTTAACCAATCTTGTGTATCCAATAGGTGTGTTTGTGTCATTGGATGATCAATTAGGTCATTTTCGTTCTTCCTAGGCTTATTCTTGTCCAATTAGGGTTTTTAACCAATCTTGTGCATCCAATAGGTGTGTTTGTGTCATTGGATGATCAATTAGGTCATTTTCGTCCTCCCTAGGCTTATTCTTGTCCAATTAGGGTTTTTAACCAATCTTGTGCATCCAATAACTTTGTTTGTGTCATTGAATTAATATTTAGGTCATTTTCGTCCTCCCTAGGCATATTCTTGTTCAATTAGGGTTTTTAACCAATCTCTTGCATCCAATAGGTGTGTTTGTGTCATTTGATGATCAATTAGGTCATTTTCGTCCTCCCTATGCTTATTCTTGTCCAATTAGGGTTTTTAACCAATCTTGTGCATCCAATAAGTTGAGTTGTTTCATTGAATTAACATTTAGGTCATTTTCGTACCCCCTAGGCTTATCTTGTCCAATTAGGGTTTTTAACCAATCTTGTGTATCCAATAGGTGTGTTTGTGTCATTGGATGATCAATTAGGTCATTTTCGTTCTTCCTAGGCTTATTCTTGTCCAATTAGGGTTTTTAACCAATCTTGTGCATCCAATAGGTGTGTTTGTGTCATTGGATGATCAATTAGGTCATTTTCGTCCTCCCTAGGCTTATTCTTGTCCAATTAGGGTTTTTAACCAATCTTGTGCATCCAATAACTTTGTTTGTGTCATTGAATTAATATTTAGGTCATTTTCGTCCTCCCTAGGCATATTCTTGTCCAATTAGGGTTTTTAACCAATCTTGTGCATCCAATAGGTGTGTTTGTGTCATTGGATGATCAATTAGGTCATTTTCGTCTTCCCTAGGCATATTCTTGTCCAATTAGGGTTTTTAACCAATCTTGTGCATCCAATAACTTTGTTTATGTCATTGAATTAATATTTAGGTCATTTTCGTCCTCCCTAGGCATATTCTTGTCCAATTAGGGTTTTTAACCAATCTTGTGCATCCAATAGGTGTGTTTGTGTCATTGGATGATCAATTAGGTCATTTTCGTCCTCCCTATTCTTATTCTTGTCCAATTAGGGTTTTTAACCAATCTTGTGCATCCAATAAGTTCATTTGTGTCATTGGATGATCAATTAGGTCATTTTCGTCCTCCCTAGGCATATTCTTGTCCAACTAGGGTTTTTAACCAATCTTGTGCATCCAATAGGTGTGTTTGTGTCATCGGATGATCAATTAGGTCATTTTCGTCCTCCCTAGGCTTATTCTTGTCCAATTAGGGTTTTTAACCAATCTTGTGCATCCAATAGGTGTGTTTGTGTCATCGGATGATCAATTAGGTCATTTTCGTCCTCCCTAGGCTTATTGTTGTCCAATTAGGGTTTTTAACCAATCTTGTGCATCAAATAGGTGTGTTTGTGTCATTGGATGATCAAGTAGGTCATTTTCGTCCCCCCTAGGCTTATTCTTGTCCAATTAGGGTTTTTAACCAATCTTGTGCTTCCAATAAATGTGTTTGTGTCATTGGATGATCAATTAGGTCATTTTCGTCCTTCCTAGGCATATTCTTGTCCAATTAGGGTTTTTAACCAGTCTTGTGCATCCAATAGGTGTGTTTGTGTCTTTGGATGATCAATTAGGTCATTTTTGTCCTCCCAAGGCTTATTCTTGTCCAATTAGGGTTTTTAACCAATCTTGTGCATCCAATAACTTTGTTTATGTCATTGAATTAATATTTAGGTCATTTTCCTCCTCCCTAGGCATATTCTTGTCCAATTAGGATTTTTAACCAATCTTGTGCATCCAATAGGTGTGTTTGTGTCATTCGATGATCATTTAGGTCATTTTCGTCCTCCCTAGGCTTATTCTTGTCCAATTAGGGTTTTTAACCAATCTTGTGCATCCAATAAGTTCATTTGTGTCATTGGATGATCAATTAGGTCATTTTCGTCCTCCCTAGGCATATTCTTGTCCAACTAGGGTTTTTAACCAATCTTGTGCATCCAATAGGTTTGTTTGTGTCATTGGATGATCAATTAGGTCATTTTCGTCCTTCCTAGGCATATTCTTGTCCAATTAGGGTTTTTAACCAGTCTTGTGCATCCAATAGGTGTGTTTGTGTCTTTGGATGATCAATTAGGTCATTTTCGTCCTCCCAAGGCTTATTCTTGTCGAATTAGGCTTTTTAACCACTCTTGTGCATCCAATAACTTTGTTTATGTCATTGAATTAATATTTAGGTCATTTTCCTCCTCCCTAGGCATATTCTTGTCCAATTAGGATTTTTAACCAATCTTGTGCATCCAATAGGTGTGTTTGTGTCATTGGATGATCAATTAGGTCATTTTCGTCCCCCCTAGGCTTATTCTTGTCCAATTAGGGTTTTTAACCAATCTTGTGCATCCAATAAATGTGTTTGTGTCATTGGATGATCAATTAGGTCATTTTCGTCCTTTCTTGGCATATTCTTGTCCAATTAGGGTTTTTAACCAGTCTTGTGCATCCAATAGGTGTGTTTGTGTCTTTGGATGATCAATTAGGTCATTTTTGTCCTCCCAAGGCTTATTCTTGTCCAATTAGGGTTTTTAACCAATCTTGTGCATCCAATAACTTTGTTTATGTCATTGAATTAATATTTAGGTCATTTTCCTCCTCCCTAGGCATATTCTTGTCCAATTAGGATTTTTAACCAATCTTGTGCATCCAATAGGTGTGTTTGTGTCATCGGATGATCAATTAGGTCATTTTCGTCCTCCCTAGGCTTATTGTTGTCCAATTAGGGTTTTTAACCAATCTTGTGCATCCAATAGGTGTGTTTGTGTCATTGGATGATCAATTAGGTCATTTTCGTCCTCCCTAGGCATATTCTTGTCCAATTAGGGTTTTTAACAAATCTTGTGCATCCAATAAGTTAAGTTGTGTCATTGGATTAACATTTAGGTCATTTTCGTCCTCCCTAGGCTTATTCTTGTCCAATTAGGGTTTTTAACCAATCTTGTGCATCTAATAGGTGTGTTTGTGTCATTGGATGATCAATTAGGTCATTTTCGTCCTCCCTAGGCTTATTTTTGTCCAATTAGGGTTTTTAACCAATCTTGTGCATCAAATAAGTTCATTTGTGTCATTGGATTAACATTTAGGTCATTTTCGTCCTCCCTAGGCATATTCTTGTCCAATTAGGGTTTTTAACTAATCTTGTGCATCCAATAGGTGTGTTTGTGTCATTGGATGATCAATTAGGTTATTTTCATCCTCCCTAGGCTTATTCTTGTCCAATTAGGGGTTTTAACCAATCTTTTGCATCCAATAGGTGTGTTTGTGTCATTGGATGACCAATTAGGTAATTTTCGTCCTCCCCAGGCATATTCTTGTCCAATTAGGGGTTTTAACCAATCTTTTGCATCCAATAGGTGTGTTTGTGTCATTGGATGACCAATTAGGTCATTTTCGTCCTCCCTAGGCATATTCTTGTCCAATTAGGGTTTTTAACCAATCTTGTGCATCTAATAGGTGTGTGTGTGCCAATGGATGATCAATTAGGTCATTTTCGTCCTCCCTAGTCTTATTCTTGTCCAATTAGGGTTTTTAACCAATCTTGTGCATCCAATAGGTGTGTTTGTGTCATTGGATGATCAATTAGGTCATTTTCGTCCTCCCTAGGCTTATTCTTGTCCAATTAGGGTTTTTAACCAATCTTGTGCATCCAATAAGTTGAGTTGTGTCATTGGATTAACATTTAGGTCATTTTCGTCCTCCATAGGGTTATTCTTGTCCAATTAGGGTTTTTAAGCAATCTTGTGCATCCAATAAGTTCATTTGTGTCATTGGACTAACATTAAGGTCATTTTCGTCCTCCCTAGGCATATTCTTGTCCAATTAGGGTTTTTAACCAATCTTGTGCATCCAATAGATGTGTTTGTGTCATTGGATGATCAATTAGGTCATTTTCGTCCTCCCTAGGCTTATTCTTGTCCAATTAGGGTTTTTAACCAATCTTGTGCATCCAATAACTTTGTTTGTGTCATTGAATTAATATTTAGGTCATTTTCGTCCTCCCTAGGCATATTCTTGTCCAATTAGGGTTTTTAACCAATCTTGTGCATCCAATAGGTGTGTTTTTGTCATTGGATGATCAATTAGGTCATTTTCATCCTCCCTAGGCATATTCTTGTCCAATTAGGGTTTTTAACCAATCTTGTGCATCCAATAGGTGTGTTTGTGGCAATGGATGATCAATTAGGTCATTTTCGTCCTCCCTAGGCTTATTCTTGTCCAATTAGGGTTTTTAACCAATCTTGTGTATCCAATAGGTGTGTTTGTGTCATTGGATGATCAATTAGGTCATTTTCGTCCTCCCTAGGCTTATTCTTGTCCAATTAGAGTTTTTAACCAATCTTGTGCATCCAATAACTTAGTTTGTGTCATTGAATTAATATTTAGGTCATTTTCTTCCTCCCTAGGCATATTCTTGTCCAATTAGGGTTTTTAACCAATCTTGTGCATCCAATAGGTGTGTTTGTGGCAATGGATGATCAATTAGGTCATTTTCGTCCTCCCTAGGCTTATTCTTGTCCAATTAGGGTTTTTAACCAATCTTGTGTATCCAATAGGTGTGTTTGTGTCATTGGATGATCAATTAGGTCATTTTCGTCCTCCCTATTCTTATTCTTGTCCAATTAGGGTTTTTAACCAATCTTGTGCATCCAATAGGTGTGTTTGTGTCATTGGATGATCAATTAGGTCATTTTCGTCCTCCCTAGGCTTATTCTTGTCCAATTAGGGTTTTTAACCAATCTTGTGCATCCAATAGGTGTGTTTGTGTCATTGGATGATCAATTAGGTCATTTTCGTCCTCCCTAGGCTTATTCTTGTCCAATTAGGGTTTTTAACCAATCTTGTGCCTCAAATAAGTTTGTTTGTGTCATTGAATTAATATTTAGGTCATTTTCGTCCTCCCTAGGCATATTCTTGTCCAATTAGGGTTTTTAACCAATCTTGTGCAACCAATAGGTGTGTTTGTGTCATAGGATGATCAATTAGGTCATTTTCGTCCTCCCTAGGCTTATTGTTGTCCAATTAGGGTTTTTAACCAATCTTGTGCATCCAATAGGTGTGTTTGTGTCATTGGATGATCAATTAGGTCATTTTCGTCCTCCCTAGGGTTATTCTTGTCCAATTAGGGTTTTTAACCAATCTTGTGCATCCAATAAGTTGAGTTGTGTCATTGGATTAATATTTAGGTCATTTTCATTCTCCCTAGGCTTATTTTTGTCGAATTAGGTTTTTAACCAATCTTGTGCATCCAATAAGTTCATTTGTGTCATTGGATTAACATTTAGGTCATTTTCGTCCTCCCTAGGCATATTCTTGTCCAATTAGGGTTTTTAACCAATCTTGTGCATCCAATAGGTGTGTTTGTGTCATTGGATGATCAATTAGGTCATTTTCGTCCTCCCTAGGCTTATTCTTGTCCAATTAGGGTTTTTAACCAATCTTGTGCATCCAATAGGTGTGTTTGTGTCATTGGATGATCAATTAGGTCATTTTCGTCCTCCCTAGGCTTATTCTTGTCCAATTAGGGTTTTTAACCAATCTTGTGCATCCAATAGGTGTGTTTGTGTCATTGGATGATCAATTAGGTCATTTTCGTCCTTTCTATGCTTATTTTTGTCCAATTAGGGTTTTTAAGCAATCTTGTGCATCCAATAAGTTCATTTGTGTCATTGGATGATCAATTAGGTCATTTTCGTCCTCCCTAGGCATATTCTTGTCCAACTAGGGTTTCTAACCAATCTTGTGCTTCCAATAGATGTGTTTGTGTCATTGGATGATCAATTAGGTCATTTTCGTCCTCCCTAGGCTTATTCTTGTCCAATTAGGGTTTTTAACCAATCTTGTGCATCCAATAGGTGTGTTTGTGTCATTGGATGATCAATTAGGTCATTTTCGTCCTCCCTAGGCTTATTCTTGTCCAATTAGGGTTTTTAACCAATCTTGTGCATCCAATAGGTGTGTTTGTGTCATTGGATGATCAATTAGGTCATTTTCGTCCTCCCTAGGCTTATTCTTTTCCAATTAGGGTTTTTAACCAATCTTGTGCATCTAATAACTTTGTTTGTGTCATTGAATTAATATTTAGGTCATTTTCGTCCTCCCTAGGCATAATCTTGTCCAATTAGGGTTTTTAACCAATCTTGTGCATCCAATAGGTGTGTTTGTGTCATTGGATGATCAATTAGGTCATTTTCGTCCTCCCTAGGCTTATTCTTGTCCAATTAGGGTTTTTAACCAATCTTGTGCATCCAATAACTTTGTTTGTGTCATTGAATTAATATTTAGGTCATTTTCGTCCTCCCTAGGCATATTCTTGTCCAATTAGGGTTTTTAACCAATCTCGTGTATCCAATAGGTGTGTTTGTGTCATTGGATGATCAATTAGGTCATTTTCGTCCTCCCTAGACTTATTCTTGTCCAATTAGGGTTTTTAACCAATCTTGTGCATCCAATAACTTTGTTTGTGTCATTGAATTAATATTTAGGTCATTTTCGTCCTCCCTAGGCATATTCTTGTCCAATTAGGGTTTTTAACCAATCTTGTGCATCCAATAGGTGTGTTTGTGTCATTGGATGATCAATTAGGTCATTTTCGTCCTCCCTAGGCTTATTCTTGTCCAATTAGGGTTTTTAACCAATCTTGTGCATCCTTTAGGTGTGTTTGTGTCATTGGATGATCGATTAGGTCATTTTCGTCCTCCCTTGACTTATTCTTGTCAAATTAGGGTTTTTAACCAATCTTGTGCATCCAATAACTTTGTTTGTGTCATTGAATTAATATTTAGGTCATTTTCGTCCTCCCTAGGCATATTCTTATCCAATTAGGGTTTTTAACCAATCCTGTGCATCCAATAGGTGAGTTTGTGTCATTGGATGATCAATTAGGTCATTTTCGTCCTTTCTATGCTTATTCTTGTCCAATTAGGGTTTTTAACCAATCTTGTGCATCCAATAAGTTCATTTGTGTCATTGGATGATCAATTAGGTAATTTTCGTCCTCCCTAGGCTTATTTTTGTCCAATTAGGGTTTTTAACCAATCTTGTGCATCCAATAGGTGTGTTTGTCTCATTGGATGATCAATTAGGTTATTTTCGTCCTTCCTAGGCTTACTCTTGTCCAATTAGGGTTTTTAACCAATCTTGTGCATCCAATAACTTTGTTTGTGTCATTGAATTAATATTTAGGTCATTTTCGTCCTCCCTAGGCATATTCTTGTCCAATTAGGGTTTTTAACCAATCTTGTGCATCCAATAGGTGTGTTTGTGTCATTGGATGATCAATTAGGTCATTTTCGTCCTCCCTAGGCATATTCTTTTCCAACTAGGGTTTTAAACCAATCTTGTGCATCCAATAGGTGTGTTTGTGTCATTGGATGATCAATTAGGTCATTTTCGTCCTCCCTAGGCTTATTCTTGTCCAATTAGGGTTTTTAACCAATCTTGTGCATCCAATAGGTGTGTTTGTGTCATTGGATGATCAATTAGGTCATTTTCGTCCTCCCTAGGCTTATTCTTGTCCAATTAGGGTTTTTAACCAATCTTTTGCATCCAATAACTTTGTTTGTGTCATTGAATTAATATTTAGGTCATTTTCGTCTGCCCTAGGCATATTCTTGTCCAATTAGGGTTTTTAACCAATCTTGTGCATCCAATAGGTGTGTTTGTGTCATTGGATGATCAATTAGGTCATTTTCGTCCTTTCTATGCTTATTCTTGTCCAATTAGGGTTTTTAACCAATCTTGTGCATCCAATAAGTTCATTTGTGTCATTGGATGATCAATTAGGTCATTTTCGTCCTCCCTAGGCATATTCTTGTCCAACTAGGGTTTTTAACCAATCTTGTGCTTCCAATAGGTGTGTTTGTGCCATTGGATGATCAATTAGGTCATTTTCGTCCTCACTAGGCTTATTCTTGTCCAATTAGGGTTTTTAACCAATCTTGTGCATCCAATAGGTGTGTTTGTGTCATTGGATGATCAATTAGGTCATTTTCGTCCTCCCTAGGCTTATTCTTGTCCAATTAGGGTTTTTAACCAATCTTGTGCATCCAATAAGTTCATTTGTGTCATTGGATTAACATTTAGGTCATATCCGTCCTCCCTAGGCATATTCTTGTCCAATTAGGGTTTTTAACCAATCTTGTGCATCCAATAGGTGTGTTTGTGTCATTGGATGATCGATTAGGTCATTTTCGTCCTCCCTAGGCTTATTCTTGTCCAATTAGGGTTTTTAACCAATCTTGTGCATCCAATAAGTTGAGTTGTGTCATTGGATTAACATTTAGGTCATATTCGTCCTCCCTAGGCTTATTCTTGTCCAATTAGGGTTTTTAACCAATCTTGTGCATCCAATAAGCTCATTTGTGTCATTGGATTAACATTTAGGTCATTTTCGTCCTACCTATGCATATTCTTGTCCAATTAGGGTTTTTAACCAATCTTGTGCTTCCAATAGGTGTGTTTGTGTCATTGGATGATCAATTAGGTCATTTTCGTCCTCCCTAGGCTTATTCTTGTCCAATTAGGGTTTTTAACCAATCTTGTGCATCCAATAGGTGTGTTTGTGTCATTGGATGATCAATTAGGTCATTTTCGTCCTCCCTAGGCTTATTCTTGTCCAATTAGGGTTTTTAACCAATCTTGTGCATCCAATAAGTTTATTTGTGTCATTGGATTAACATTTAGGTCATTTCGTCCTCCCTAGGCATATTCTTGTCCAATTAGGGTTTTTAACCAATCTTGTGCTTCCAATAGGTGTGTTTGTGTCATTGGATGATCAATTAGGTCATTTTCGTCCTCCCTAGGCTTATTCTTGTCCAACTAGGGTTTTTAACCAATCTTGTGCATCCAATAGGTGTGTTTGTGTCATTGGATTAACGTTTAGGTCATTTTCGTCCTCCCTAGGCTTATTCTTGTCCAATTAGGGTTTTTAACCAATCTTGTGCATCCAATAAGTTTGTTTGTGTCATTGAATTAATATTTAGGTCATTTTCGTCCTCCCTAGGCATATTGTTCCCCAATTAGGATTTTTAACCAATCTTGTGCATCCAATAGGTGTGTTTGTGTCATTGGATGATCCATTAGGTCATTTTCGTCCTCCCTAGGCTTATTCTTGTCCAATTAGGGTTTTTAACCAATCTTGTGCATCCAATAACTTTGTTTGTGTCATTGAATTAATATTTAGGTCATTTTCGTCCTCCCTAGGCATATTCTTGTCCAATTAGGGTTTTTAACCAATCTTGTGCATCCAATAGGTGTGTTTGTGGCAATGGATGATCAATTAGGTCATTTTCGTCCTCCCTAGGCTTATTCTTGTCGAATTAGGGTTTTTAACCAATCTTGTGTATCCAATAGGTGTGTTTGTTTCATTGGATGATCAATTAGGTCATTTTCGTGCTCCCTAGGCTTATTCTTGTCCAATTAGAGTTTTTAACCAATCTTGTGCATCCAATAACTTAGTTTGTGTCATTGAATTAATATTTAGGTCATTTTCTTCCTCCCTAGGCATATTCTTGTCCAATTATGGTTTTTAACCAATCTTGTGCATCCAATAGGTGTGTTTGTGTCATTGGATGATCATTTAGGTCATTTTCGTCCTCCCTAGGCTTATTGTTGTCCAATTAGGGTTTTTAACCAATCTTGTGCATCAAATAGGTGTGTTTGTGTCATTGGATGATCAATTAGGTCATTTTCGTCCCCCCTAGGCTTATTCTTGTCCAATTTGGGTTTTTAACCAATCTTGTGCTTCCAATAAATGTGTTTGTGTCATTGGATGATCAATTAGGTCATTTTCGTCCTTCCTAGGCATATTCTTGTCCAATTAGGGTTTTTAACCAGTCTTGTGCATCCAATAGGTGTGTTTGTGTCATCGGATGATCAATTAGGTCATTTTCGTCCTCCCTAGGCTTATTCTTGTCCAATTAGGGTTTTTAACCAATCTTGTGCATCAAATAGGTGTGTTTGTGTCATTGGATGATCAATTAGGTCATTTTCGTCCCCCCTAGGCTTATTCTTGTCCAGTTAGGATTTTTAACCAATCTTGTGCATCCAATAGGTGTGTTTGTGTCATTGGATGATCATTTAGGTCATTTTCGTCCTCCCTAGGCTTATTCTTGTCCAATTAGGGTTTTTAACCAATCTTGTGCATCCAATAAGTTCATTTGTGTCATTGGATGATCAATTAGGTCATTTTCGTCCTCCCTAGGCATATTCTTGTCCAACTAGGGTTTTTAACCAATCTTGTGCATCCAATAGGTGTGTTTGTGTCATTGGATGATCAATTAGGTCATTTTCGTCCTTCCTAGGCATATTCTTGTCCAATTAGGGTTTTTAACCAGTCTTGTGCATCCAATAGGTGTGTTTGTGTCTTTGGATGATCAATTAGGTCATTTTCGTCCTCCCAAGTCTTATTCTTGTCCAATTAGGGTTTTTAACCACTCTTGTGCATCCAATAACTTTGTTTATGTCATTGAATTAATATTTAGGTCATTTTCCTCCTCCCTAGACATATTCTTGTCCAATTAGGATTTTTAACCAATCTTGTGCATCCAATAGGTGTGTTTGTGTCATTGGATGATCAATTAGGTCATTTTCGTCCTCCCTAGGCTTATTATTGTCCAATTAGGGTTTTTAACCAATCTTGTGCATCCAATAAGTTCATTTGTGTCATTGGATGATCAATTAGGTCATTTTCGTCCTCCCTAGGCATATTCTTGTCTAACTAGGGTTTTTAACCAATCTTGTGCATCCAATAAGTTCATTTGTGTCATTGGATGATCAATTAGGTCATTTTCGTCCTCACTAGGCTTATTCTTGTCCGATTAGGGTTTTTAACCAATCTTGTGCATCCAATAAGTGTGTTTGTGTCATTGGATGATCAATTAGGTCATTTTCGTCCTCCCTAGGCTTATTCTTGTCCAATTAGGGTTTTTAACCAATCTTGTGCATCCAATAAGTTGGGTTGTGTCATTGGATTAACATTTAGGCCATTTCCGTCCTCCCTAGGCTTATTCTTGTCCAATTAGGGTTTTTAACTAATCTTGTGCATCCAATGGGTGTGTTTATGTCATTGGATGATCAATTAGGTCATTTTCGTCCTCCATAGGCATATTCTTGTCCAATTAGGGTTTTTAACCAATCTTGTGCATCCAATAGGTGTGTTTGTGTCATTGGATGATCAATTAGGTCATTTTCGTCCTCCCTAGGCATATTCTTGTCCAATTAGGGTTTTTAACCAATCTTGTGCATCCAATAGGTGTGTTTGTGTCATTGGATGATCAATTAGGTCATTTACGTCCTCCCTAGGCATATTCTTGTCTAATTAGGGTTTTTAACCAATCTTGTGCATCCAATAGGTGTGTTTGTGTCATTGGATGATCAATTAGGTCATTTTCGTCCTCCCTAGGCATATTCTTGTCCAATTAGGGTTTTTAACCAATCTTGTGCATCCAATAGGTGTGTTTGTGTCATTGGATGATCAATTAGGTCATTTACGTCCTCCCTAGGCTTATTCTTGTCCAATTAGGGTTTTTAACCAATCTTGTGCATCCAATAACTTTGTTTGTGTCATTGAATTAATATTTAGGTCATTTTCGTCATCGCTAGGCATATTCTTGTCCAATTAGGGTTTTTAACCAATCTTGTGCATCCAATAGGTGTGTTTGTGTCATTGGATGATCAATTAGGTCATTTTCGTCCTCCCTAGGCTTATTCTTGTCCAATTAGGGTTTTTAACCAATCTTGTGCATCCAATAAGTTCATTTGTGTCATTGGATGATCAATTAGGTCATTTTCGTCCTCCCTAGGCATATTCTTGTACAACTATGGTTTTTAACCAATCTTGTGCATCCAATAAGTTCATTTGTGTCATTGGATGATCAATTAGGTCATTTTCGTCCTCCCTAGGCATATTCTTGTCCAACTAGGGTTTTTAACCAATCTTGTGCATCCAATAGGTGTGTTTGTGTCATTGGATGATCAATTAGGTCATTTTCGTCCTTCCTAGGCATATTCTTGTCCAATTAGGGTTGTTAACCAGTCTTGTGCATCCAATAGGTGTGTTTGTGTCATTGGATGATCAATTAGGTCATTTTCGTCCTCCCTAGGCATATTCTTGTCCAACTAGGGTTTTTAACCAATCTTGTGCATCCAATAGGTGTGTTTGTGTCATTGGATGATCAATTAGGTCATTTTCGTGCTCCCTAGGCTTATTCTTGTCCAATTAGGGTTTTTAACCAATCTTGTGCATCCAATAGGTGGGTTTGTGTCATTGGATGATCAATTAGGTCATTTTCGTCCTCCCTAGGCTTATTCTTGTCCAATTAGGGTTTTTAACCAATCTTGTGCATCCAATAAGTTGAGTTGTGTCATTGGATTAGCATTTAGGTCATTTTCTTCCTCCCTAGGCTTATTCTTGTCCAATTAGGGTTTTTAACCAATCTTGTGCATCCAATAAGTTCATTTGTGTCATTGGATTAACATTTAGGTCATTTTCGTCCTCCCTAGGCATATTCTTGTCCAATTAGGGTTTTTAACCAATCTTGTGCATCCAATATGTGTGTTTGTTTCATTGGATGATCAATTAGGTCATTTTCGTCCTCCCTAGGCTTATTCTTGTCCAATTAGGGTTTTTAACCAATCTTGTGCATCCAATAAGTTCATTTGTGTCATTGGATGATCAATTAGGTCATTTTCGTCCTCCCTAGGCATATTCTTGTCCCACTAGGGTTTTTAACCAATCTTGTGCATCCAATAGGTGTGTTTGTGTCATTGGATGATCAATTAGGTCATTTTCGTCCTCCCTAGGCTTATTCTTGTCCAATTAGGGTTTTTAACCAATCTTGTGCATCCAATAAGTTGAGTTGTGTCATTGGATTAAGATTTAGGTCATTTTCGTTCTCCCTAGGCTTATTGTTGTCCAATTAGGGTTTTTAACCAATCTTTTGCATCCAATAAGTTCATTTGTGTTATTGGATTAACATTTAGGTCATATTCGTCCTCCCTAGGCATATTCTTGTCCAATTAGGGTTTTTAACCAATCTTGTGCATCCAATAGGTGTGTTTGTGTCATTGGATGATCAATTAGGTCATTTTCGTCCTCCCTAGGCATATTCTTGTCCAATTAGGGTTTTTAACCAATCTTGTGCATCCAATAGGTGTGTTTGTGTCATTGGATGATCAATTAGGTCATTTTCGTCCTCCCTAGGCTTATTTTTGTCCAATTAGGGTTTGTAACCAATCTTGTGCATCCAATAGGTGTGTTTGTGTCATTGGATGATCAATTAGGTCATTTTTGTCCTCCCTAGGCTTATTCTTGTCCAATTAGGGTTTTTAACCAATCTTGTGCATCCAATAGGTGTGTTTGTGTCATTGGATGATCAATTAGGTCATTTTCGTCCTCCCTAGGCATATTCTTGTCCAATTAGGGTTTTTAACCAATCTTGTGCATCCAATAGGTGTGTTTGTGTCATTGGATGATCAATTAGGTCATTTTCGTCCTCCCTAGACTTATTCTTGTCCAATTAGGGTTTTTAACAAATCTTGTGCATCCAATATGTTCATTTGTGTCATTGGATGATCAATTAGGTCATTTTCGTCCTCCCTAGGCATATTCTTGTCCAAGTAGGGTTATTAACCATTCTTGTGCTTCCAATAGGTGTGTTAGTGTCATTTGATGATCAATTAGGTCATTTTCGTCCTCACTAGGCTTATTCTTGTCCAATTAGGGTTTTTAACCAATCTTGTGCATCCAATAGGTGTGTTTGTGTCATTGGATGATCAATTAGGTCATTTTCGTCCTCCCTAGGCATATTCTTGTCCAATTAGGGTTTTTAACCAATCTTGTGCATCCAATAGGTGTGTTTGTGGCAATGGATGATCAATTAGGTCATTTTCGTCCTCCCTACGCTTATTCTTGTCCAATTAGGGTTTTTAACCAATCTTGTGTATCCAATAGGTGTGTTTGTGTCATTGGATGATCAATTAGGTCATTTTCGTCCTCCCTAGGCTTATTCTTGTCCAATTAGAGTTTTTAACCAATCTTGTGCGTCCAATAACTTTGTTTGTGTCATTGAATTAATATTTAGGTCATTTTCTTCCTCCCTAGGCATATTCTTGTCCAATTAGGGTTTTTAACCAATCTTGTGCATCCAATAGGTGTGTTTGTGTCATTGGATGATCAATTAGGTCATTTTCATCCTCCCTAGGCATATTCTTGTCCAATTAGGGTTTTTAACCAATCTTGTGCAGCCAATAACTTTGTTTGTGTCATTGAATTATTATTTAGGTCATTTTCGTCCTCCCTAGGCATATTCTTGTCCAATTAGGCTTTTTAACCAATCTTGTGCATCCGATAGGTGTGTTTGTGTCATTGGATGATCAATTAGGTCATTTTCGTCCTCCCTAGGCTAATTCTTGTCCAATTAGGGTTTTTAACCAATCTTGTGCATCCAATAGGTGTGTTTGTGTCATTGGATGATCAATTAGGTCATTTTCGTCCTCCTTAGGCTTATTCTTGTCCAATTAGGGTTTTTAACCAATCTTGTGCATCCAATAACTTTGTTTGTGTCATTGAATTAATATTTAGGTCATTTTCGTCCTCCCTAGGCATATTCTTGTCCAATTAGGGTTTTTAACCAATCTTGTGCATCCAATAGGTGTGTTTGTGGCAATGGATGATCAATTAGGTCATTTTCATCCTCCCTAGGCATATTCTTGTCCTCCCAAGGCTTATTCTTGTCTAATTAGGGTTTTTAACCAATCTTGTGCATCCAATAAGTTCATTTGTGTCATTGGATGATCAATTAGGTCATTTTCGTCCTCCCTAGGCTAATTCTTGTCCAATTAGGGTTTTTAACCAATCTTGTGCATCCAATAGGTGTGTTTGTGTCATTGGATGATCAATTAGGTCATTTTCGTCCTCCTTAGGCTTATTCTTGTCCAATTAGGGTTTTTAACCAATCTTGTGCATCCAATAACTTTGTTTGTGTCATTGAATTAATATTTAGGTCATTTTCGTCCTCCCTAGGCATATTCTTGTCCAATTAGGGTTTTTAACCAATCTTGTGCATCCAATAGGTGTGTTTGTGGCAATGGATGATCAATTAGGTCATT
>JBBPBR010000363.1:142717-178185 GCA_037974775.1 Cicer pinnatifidum
ACCTAATTGATCATCCAATGACACAAACACACCTATTGGATGCACAAGATTGGTTAAAAATCCTAATTGGACAAGAATATGCCTAGGGAGGAGGAAAATGACCTAAATATTAATTCAATGACATAAACAAAGTTATTGGATGCACAAGAGTGGTTAAAAACCCTAATTGGACAAGAATAAGCCTTGGGAGGACGAAAATGACCTAATTGATCATCCAAAGACACAAACACACCTATTGGATGCACAAGACTGGTTAAAAACCCTAATTGGACACGAATATGCCTAGGAAGGACGAAAGCGACCTAATTGATCATCCAATGACACAAACACACCTATTGGATGCACAAGATTGGTTAAAAACCCTAGTTGGACAAGAATATGCCTAGGGAGGACGAAAATGACCTAATTGATCATCCAATGACACAAATGAACTTATTGGATGCACAAGATTGGTTAAAAACCCTAATTGGACAAGAATAAGCCTAGGGAGGACGAAAATGACCTAAATGATCATCCAATGACACAAACACACCTATTGGACGCACAAGATTGGTTAAAAATCCTAATTGGACAAGAATATGCCTAGGGAGGAGGAAAATGACCTAAATATTAATTCAATGACATAAACAAATTTATTGGATGCACAAGATTGGTTAAAAACCCTAATTGGACAAGAATAAGCCTTGGGAGGACAAAAATGACCTAATTGATCATCCAAAGACACAAACACACCTATTGGATGCACAAAACTGGTTAAAAACCCTAATTGCACAAGAATATGCCTAGGAAGGACGAAAATGACCTAATTGATCATCCAATGACACAAACACATTTATTGGAAGCACAAGATTGGTTAAAAACCCTAATTGGACAAGAATAAGCCTAGGGGGGACGAAAATGACCTAATTGATCATCCAATGACACAAACACACCTATTTGATGCACAAGATTGGTTAAAAACCCTAATTGGACAACAATAAGCCTAGGGAGGACGAAAATGACCTAATTGATCATTCGATGACACAAACACACCTATTGGATGCACAAGATTGGTTAAAAACCCTAATTGGACAAGAATATGCCTAGGGAGGACGAAAATGACCTAAATTGATCATCAAATGACACAAACACACCTATTGAATGCACAAGATTGGTTAAAAACCCTAATTGGACAAGAATATGCCTAGGGAGGACGAAAATGACCTAAATGTTAATCCCATGACACAAATGAACTTATTGGATGCACAAGATTGGTTAAAAACCCTAATTGGACAACAATAAGCCTAGGGAGGACGAAAATGACCTAATTGATCATCCGATGACACAAACACACCTATTGGATGCACAAGATTGGTTAAAAACCCTAATTGGACAAGAATATGCCTAGGGAGGACGAAAATGACCTAAATTGATCATCCAATGACACAAACACACCTATTGGATGCACAAGATTGGTTAAAAACCCTAGTTAGACAAGAATATGCCTAGGGAGGACGAAAATGACCTAATTGATCATCCAATGACACAAATGAACTTATTGGATGCACAAGATTGGTTAAAAACCCTAATTGGACAAGAATAAGCCTAGGGAGGACGAAAATGACCTAATTGATCATCCAATGACACAAACACACCTATTGGATGCACAAGATTGGTTAAAAATCCTAATTGGACAAGAATATGCCTAGGGAGGAGGAAAATGACCTAAATATTAATTCAATGACATAAAGAAAGTTATTGGATGCACAAGAGTGGTTAAAAACCCTAATTGGACAAGAATAAGCCTTGGGAGGACGAAAATGACCTAATTGATCATCCAAAGACACAAACACACCTATTGGATGCACAAGACTGGTTAAAAACCCTAATTGGACAAGAATATGCCTAGGAAGGACGAAAATGACCTAATTGATCATCCAATGACACAAACACACCTATTGGATGCACAAGATTGGTTAAAAACCCTAGTTGGACAAGAATATGCCTAGGGAGGACGAAAATGACCTAATTGATCATCCAATGACACAAATGAACTTATTGGATGCACAAGATTGGTTAAAAACCCTAATTGGACAAGAATAAGCCTAGGGAGGACGAAAATGACCTAATTGATCATCCAATGACACAAACACACCTATGGGAAGCACAAGATTGGTTAAAAACCATAATTGGACAAGAATATGCCTAGGGAGGACGAAAATGACCTAAATGTTAATCCAATGACACAAATGAACTTACTGGATGCACAAGATTGGTTAAAAACCCTAATTGGACAAGAATAAGCCTTGGGAAGACGAAAATGACCTAATTGATCATCCAATGACACAAACACACCTATTGGATGCACAAGACTGGTTAACAACCCTAATTGGACAAGAATATGCCTAGGAAGGACGAAAATGACCTAATTGATCATCCAATGACACAAATGAACTTATTGGATGCACAAGATTGGTTAAAAACCCTAATTGGACAAGAATAAGCCTAGGGAGGACGAAAATGACCTAATTGATCATCCAATGACACAAACACACCTATTGGATGCACAAGATTGGTTAAAAATCCTAATTGGACAAGAATATGCCTAGGGAGGAGGAAAATGACCTAAATATTAATTCAATGACATAAACAAAGTTATTGGATGCACAAGAGTGGTTAAAAACCCAAATTGGACAAGAATAAGCCTTGGGAGGACGAAAATGACCTAATTGATCATCCAAAGACACAAACACACCTATTGGATGCACAAGACTGGTTAAAAACCCTAATTGGACAAGAATATGCCTAGGAAGGACGAAAATGACCTAATTGATCATCCAATGACACAAACACACCTATTGGTTGCACAAGATTGGTTAAAAACCCTAGTTGGACAAGAATATGCCTAGGGAGGACGAAAATGACCTAATTGATCATCCAATGACACAAATGAACTTATTGGATGCACAAGATTGGTTAAAAACTCTAATTGGACAAGAATAAGCCTAGGGAGGATGAAAATGACCTAAATGATCATCCAATGACACAAACACACCTATTGGATGCACAAGATTGGTTAAAAATCCTAATTGGACAAGAATATGCCTAGGGAGGAGGAAAATGACCTAAATATTAATTCAATGACATAAACAAAGTTATTGGATGCACAAGATTGGTTAAAAACCCTAATTGGACAAGAATAAGCCTTGGGAGGACAAAAATGACCTAATTGATCATCTAAAGGCACAAACACACCTATTGGATGCACAAGACTGGTTAAAAACCCTAATTGGACAAGAATATGCCTAGGAAGGACGAAAATGACCTAATTGATCATCCAATGACACAAACACATTTATTGGAAGCACAAGATTGGTTAAAAACCCTAATTGGACAAGAATAAGCCTAGGGGGGACGAAAATGACCTAATTGATCATCCAATGACACAAACACACCTATTGGATGCACAAGATTGGTTAAAAATCCTAATTGGACAAGAATATGCCTAGGGAGGAGGAAAATGACCTAAATATTAATTCAATGACATAAACAAAGTTATTGGATGCACAAGATTGGTTAAAAACCCTAATTGGACAAGAATAAGCCTTGGGAGGACGAAAATGACCTAATTGATCATCCAAAGACACAAACACACCTATTGGATGCACAAGACTGGTTAAAAACCCTAATTGGACAAGAATATGCCTAGGAAGGACGAAAATGACCTAATTGATCATCCAATGATACAAACACACTTATTGGAAGCACAAGATTGGTTAAAAACCCTAATTGGACAAGAATAAGCCTAGGGAGGACGAAAATGACCTAATTGATCATCCAATGACACAAACACACCTATTGGATGCACTAGTTTGGTTAAAAACCCTAATTGGACAAGAATAATCCTAGGGAGGACGAAAATGACCTAATTGATCATCTAATGACACAAACACACCTATTGGATGCACAAGATTGGTTAAAAACTCTAATTGGACAAGAATAAGCCGAAGGAGGACGAAAATGACCTAATTGATCAACAAATGACACAAACACACCTATTGGATGCACAAGATTGGTTAAAAACCCTAGTTGGACAAGAATATGCCTAGGGAGGACGAAAATGACCTAATTGATCATCCAATGACACAAATGAACTTATTGGATGCACAAGATTGGTTAAAAACCCTAATTGGACAAGAATAAGCATAGGGAGGACGAAAATGACCTAATTGATCATCCAATGACACAAACACACCTATTGGATGCACAAGATTGGTTAAAAACCATATTTGGACAAGAATATGCCTAGGGAGGACGAAAATGACCTAAATGTTAATCTAATGACACAAATGAACTTATTGGATGCACAAGATTGGTTAAAAACCCTAATTGGACAAGAATAAGCCTTGGGAGGACAAAAATCACCTAATTGATCATCCAAAGACACAAACACACCTATTGGATGCACAAGACTGGTAAAAAACCCTAATTGGACAAGAATATGCCTAGGAAGGACGAAAATGACCTAATTGGTCATCCAATGACACAAACACACTTATTGGAAGCACAAGATTGGTTAAAAACCCTAATTGGACAAGAATAAGCCTAGGGAGGACGAAAAAGACCTAATTGATCATCCAATGACACAAACACACCTATTGGATGCACTAGTTTGGTTAAAAACCCTAATTGGACAAGAATAAGCCTAGGGAGGACGAAAATGACATAATTGATCATCCAATGACACAAACACACCTATTGGATGCACTAGTTTGGTTAAAAACCCTAATTGGACAAGAATAAGCCTAGGGAGGACGAAAATGACCTAATTGATCATCCAATGACACAAACACACCTATTGGATGCACAAGATTGGTTAAAAACTCTAATTGGCCAAGAATAAGCCGAAGGAGGACGAAAATGACCTAATTGATCATCAAATGACACAAACACACCTATTGGATGCACAAGATTGGTTAAAAACCCTAGTTGGACAAGAATATGCCTAGGGAGGACGAAAATGACCTAATTGATCATCCAATGACACAAATGAACTTATTGGATGCACAAGATTGGTTAAAAATCCTAATTGGACAAGAATAAGCATAAGAGGACGAAAATCACCTAATTGATCATCCAATGACACAAACACACCTATTGGATGCACAAGATTGGTTAAAAACCCTAATTGGACAAGAATATGCCTAGGGAGGACGAAAATGACCTAAATGTTAATCCAATGACACAAGTGAACTTATTGGATGCACAAGATTGGTTAAAAACCCTATTTGGACAAGAATAAGTCTAGGCAGTACGAAAATGACCTAATTGATCATCCAATGACACAAACACACTTATTGGATGCACAAGATTGGTTAAAAACCCTAATTGGATAAGAATATGCCTAGGGAGGACGAAAATGACCTAATTGATCATCCAATGACACAAACACACCTATTGGATGCACAAGATTGGTTAAAAACCCTAATTGGACAACAATAAGCATAGGGAGGACGAAAATGACCTAATTGATCATCCGATGACACAAACACACCTATTGGATGCACAAGATTGGTTAAAAACCGTAATTGGACAAGAATAAGCCTAGGGAGGACGAAAATGACCTAAATGATCATCCAATGACACAAACACACCTATTGGATGCACAAGATTGGTTTAAAATCCTAATTGGACAAGAATATGCCTAGGGAGGAGGAAAATGACCTAAATATTAATTCAATGACATAAACAAACTTATTTGATGCACAAGATTGGTTAAAAACCCTAATTGGACAAGAATAAGCCTTGGGAGGACGAAAATGACCTAATTGATCATCCAATGACACAAACACACCTATTGGATGCACAAGACTGGTTAAAAACCCTAATTGGACAAGAATATGCCTAGGAAGGACGAAAATGACCTAATTGATCATCCAATGACACAAACACATTTATTGGAAGCACAAGATTGGTTAAAAACCCTAATTGGACAAGAATAAGCCTAGGGGGAACGAAAATGACCTAATTGATCATCCAATGACACAAACACACCTATTGGATGCACAAGTTTGGTTAAAAACCCTAATTGGACAAGAATAAGCCTAGGGAGGACGAAAATGACCTAATTGATCATCCAATGACACAAACACACCTATTGGATGCACTAGTTTAGTTAAAAACCCTAATTGGACAAGAATAAGCATAGGGAGGACGAAAATGACCTAATTGATCATCCAATGACACAAACACACCTATTGGATGCACAAGATTGGTTAAAAACCCTAATTGGACAAGAATATGCCTAGGGAGGACGAAAATGACCTAATTGATCATCCAATGACACAAACACACCTATTGGATGCACAAGATTGGTTAAAAACCCTAGTTGGACAAGAATATGCCTAGGGAGGACGAAAACGACCTAATTGATCATCCAATGACTCAAACACACCTATTGGATGCACAAGATTGGTTAAAAACCCTAATTGGACAAGAATATGCCTAGGGAGGACGAAAATGACCTAAATATTAATTCAATGACACAAATGAACTTATTGGATGCACAAGATTGGTTAAAAACCCTAATTGGACAAGAATAAGCCTAGGGAGGACGAAAATGACCTAATTGATCATCCAATGACACAAACACACCTACTGGAAGCACAAGATTGGTTAAAAACCCTAATTGGACAAGAATATGCCTAGGGAGGACGAAAATGACCTAACTGTTGATCCAATGACACAAATGAACTTATTGGATGCACAAGATTGGTTAAAAACCCTAATTGGACAAGAATAAGCCTAAGGAGGGCGAAAATGACCTAATTGATCATCCAATGACACAAACACACCTATTGGATGCACAAGATTGGTTAAAAACCCTAATTGGACAAGAATATGCCTAGGGAGGACGAAAATGACCTAAATATTAATTCAATGACACAAACAAAGTTATTGGATGCACAAGATTGGTTAAAAACCCTAATTGGACAAGAATAAGCCTAGGGAGGACGAAAATGACCTAATTGATCATCCAATGACACAAACACACCTATTGGATGCTAAAGATTGGTTAAAAACCCTAATTGGACAAGAATATGCCTAGGGAGGAAGAAAATGACCTAAATATTAATTCAATGACACAATCAAAGTTATTGGATGCACAAGATTGGTTAAAAACCCAAATTGGACAAGAATAAGCTTAGGGAGGACGAAAATGACCTAATTGATCATCCAATGACACAAACACACCTATTGGATGCACAAGATTTGTTAAAAACCATAGTTGGACAAGAATATGCCTAGGGAGGACGAAAATGACCTAATTGATCATCCAATGACACAAATGAACTTATTGGATGCACAAGATTGGTTAAAAACCCTAATTGGACAAGAATAAGCCTAGAGAGAACGAAAATGACCTAAATGTTAATCCAATGTCACAACTCAACTTATTGGATGCACAAGATTGGTTAAAAACCCTAATTGGACAAGAATAAGCCTAGGGAGGACGAAAATGACCTAATTGATCATCCAATGACACAAACACACCTATTGGATGCACAAGATTGGTTAAAAACCCTAATTGGACAAGAATATGCCTAGGGAGGACGAAAATGACCTAAATGTTAATCCAATGACACAAATGAACGTATTGGATGCACAAGATTGGTTAAAAACCCTACTTGGACAAGAATATGCCTAGGGAGGACGAAAATGACATAATGTTAATCCAATGACACAAATGAACTTATTGGATGCACAAGATTGGTTAAAAACCCTAATTGGACAAGAATATGCCTAGGGAGGACGAAAATGACCTAAATGTTAATCCAATGACACAACTCAACTTATTGGATGCACAAAATTGGTTAAAAACCCTAATTGGACAAGAATATGCCTAGGGAGGACGAAAATGACCTAATTGATCATCTAATGACACAAACACACCTATTGGATGCACAAGATTGGTTAAAAACCCTAATTGGACAAGAATATGCCTAGGGAGGACGAAAATGACCTAAATATTAATTCAAAGAAACAGACAAACTTATTGGATGCACAAGATTGGTTAAAAACCCTAATTAGACAATAATATGCCTATGGAGGACGAAAATGACCTAATTGATCATCCAATGACACAAACACACCTATTGGATGCACAAGATTGGTTAAAAACCCTAATTGGACAAGAATAAGCCTAGGGAGGACGAAAATGACCTAATTGATCATCCAATGACACAAACACACCTATTGGATGCACAAGATTGGTTAAAAATCCTAATTGGACAAGAATAAACCTAGGGAGGATAAAAATGACCTAATTGATCATCCAATGACACAAACACACCTATTGGATGCACAAGATTGGTTAAAAACCCTAATTGGACAAGAATAAGCCTAGGGAGGACGAAAATGACCTAATTGATCATCCAATGACACAAACACACCTATTGGATGCACAAGATTGGTTAAAAACCCTAATTGGACAAGAATATGCCTAGGGAGGACGAAAATGACCTAAATGTTAATCTAATGACACAAATGAACTTATTAAATGTACAAGATTGGTTAAAAACCCTAATTGGACAAGAATAAGCCTAGGGAGGACGAAAATGACCTAAATGTTAATCCAATGACACAACTCAACTTATTGGATGCACAAGATTGGTTAAAAACCCTAATTGGACAAGAATAAGCCTAGGGAAGACGAAGATGACCTAATTGATCATCCAATGACACAAACACACCTATTGGATGCACAAGATTGGTTAAAAACCCTAATTGGACAAGAATATGCCTAGGGAGGACGAAAATGACCTAAATATTAATTCAATGACACAAACAAAGTTATTGGATGCACAAGATTGGTTAAATACCCTAATTGGACAAGAATAAGCCTAGGGAGGACGAAAATGACCTAATTGATCATCCAATGACACAAATGAACTTATTGGATGCACAAGATTGGTTAAAAACCCTAATTGGACAAGAATAAGCCTAGGGAGGACGAAAATGACCTAATTGATCATCCAATGACACAAACACACCTATTGGATGCACAAGATTGGTTAAAAACCCTAATTGGACAAGAATAAGCCTAGGGAGGACGAAAATGACCTAATTGATCATCCAATGACACAAACACACCTATTGGATGCACAAGATTGGTTAAAAACCCTAATTGGACAAGAATAAGCCTAGGGAGGACGAAAATGACCTAATTGATAATCCGAAGACACAAACACATCTATTGGATGCACAAGATTGGTTAAAAACCCTAGTTGGACAAGAATATACCTAGGGAGGACGAAAATGACCTAATTGATCATCCAATGACACAAATGAACTTATTGGATGCACAAGATTGGTTAAAAACCCTAATTGGACAAGAATAAGCCTAGGGAGGACGAAAATGACCTAATTGATCATTCAATGACACAAACACACCTATTGGAAGCACAAGATTGGTTAAAAACCCTAATTGTTCAAGAATATGCAAAGGGAGGACGAAAATGACCTAAATGTTAATCCAATGACACAAATGAACTTATTGGATGCACAAGATTGATTAAAAACCCTAATTGGACAAGAATAAGCCTAGGGAGGACGAAAATGACCTAATTGATCATCCAATGACACAAACACACCTATTGGATGCACAAGATTGGTTAAAAACCCTAATTGTACAAGAATATGCCTAGGGAGGACGAAAATGACCTAATTGATCATCCAATGACACAAATGAACTTATTGGATGCACAAGATTGGTTAAAAACCCTAATTGGACAAGAATAAGCCTAGGGAGGACGAAAATGACCTAATTGATCATCCAATGACACAAACACACCTATTGGATGCACAAGATTGGTTAAAAACCCTAATTGGACAAGAATAAGCCTAGGAAGGACGAAAATGACCTAATTGATCATCCAATGACACAAACACACCTATTGATGCACAAGATTGGTTAAAAACCCTAATTGGACAAGAATAAGCTTAGGGAGGACGAAAATGACCTAATTGATCATCCAATGACACAAAACACACTTATTGGATGCACAAGATTGGTTAAAAACCCTAATTGGACAAGAATATGCCTAGGGAGGACGAAAATGACCTAAATGTTAATCCAATGACACAAATGAACTTATTGGATGTACTAGATTGGTTAAAAACCCTAATTGGACAAGAATAAGCCTAGGGAGGACGAAAATGACCTAATTGATCATCCAATGACACAAACACACCTATTGGATGCACAAGATTGGTTAAAAACCCTAATTGGACAAGAATAAGCCTAGGGAGGACGAAAATGACCTAATTGATCATCCAATGACACAAACACACCTATTGGATGCACAAGATTGGTTAAAAACCCTAGTTGGACAAGAACATGCCTAGGGAGGACGAAAATGACCTAATTGATCATCCAATGACACAAACACACCTATTGGATGCACAAGTTTGGTTAAAAACCCTAACTGGACAAGAATATGCCTAGGGAGGACGAAAATGACCTAATTGATCATCCAATGACACAAACACACCTATTGGATGCACAAGATTGGTTAAAAACCCTAATTGGACAAGAATATGCCTAGGGAGGACGAAAATGACCTAAATGTTAATCCAATGACACGAAAGAACTTATTGGAACCACAAGATTGCTTAAAAACCATAATTGGACAATAATAAGCCTAAGGAGGACGAAAATGACCTAATTGATCATCCAATGACACAAACACACCTATTGGATGCACAAGACTGGTTAAAAACCCTAATTGGACAAGAATATGCCTAGGGAGGACGAAAATGACCTAAATATTAATTCAATGACACAAAAAAAGTTATTGGATGCACAAGATTGGTTAAAAACCCTAATTGGACAAGAATAAGCCTAGGGAGAACGAAAATGACCTAAATGTTAATCCAATGACACAACTCAACTTATTGGATGCACAAGATTGGTTAAAACCCCTAATTGGACAAGAATATGCCTAGGGAGGAAGAAAATGACCTAATTGATCATCCAATAATACAAACACACCTATTGGATGCACAAGATTGGTTAAAAACCCTAGTTGGACAAGAACATGCCTAGGGAGGACGAAAATGACCTAATTGATCATCCAATGACACTAATGAACTTATTGGATGCACAAGATTGGTTACAAACCCTAATTGGACAAGAATAAGCCTAGGGAGGACGAAAATGACCTAATTGATGATCCAATGACACAAACACACCTATTGGATGCACAAGATTGGTTAAAAACCCTAACTGGACAAGAATATGCCTAGGTAGGACGAAAATGACCTAATTGATCATCCAATGACACAAACACACCTATTGGATGCACAAGATTGGTTAAAAACCCTAATTGGACAAGAATATGCCTAGGGAGGACGAAAGTGACCTAATTGATCATCCAATGACACAAACACACCTATTGGAAGCACAAGATTGGTTAAAAACCCTAATTGGACAAGAATAAGCCTAGGGAGGACGAAAATGACCTAATTGATCATCCAATGACACAAACACACCTATTGGATGCACAAGATTGGTTAAAAACCCTAATTGGACAAGAATAAGCCTAGGGAGGACGAAAATGACCTAATTGATCATCCAATGACACAAACACACCTATTGAATGCACAAGATTGGTTAAAAACCCTAGTTATACAAGAATATGCCTAGGGAGGACGAAAATGACCTAATTGATCATCCAATGACACAAATGAACTTATTGGATGCACAAGATTGGTTAAAAACCCTAATTGGACAAGAATAAGCCTAGGGAGGACGAAAATGACCTAATTGATCATCCAATGACACAAACACACCTATTGGATGCACAAGATTGGTTAAAAATCCTAATTGGACAAGAATATGCCTTGGGAGGAGGAAAATGACCTAAATATTAATTCAATGACATAAACAAAGTTATTGGATGCACAAGATTGGTTAAAAACCCTAATTGGACAAGAATAAGCCTTGGGAGGACGAAAATGACCTAATTGATCATCCAAAGACACAAACACACCTATTGGATGCACAAGACTGGTTAAAAACCCTAATTGGACAAGAATATGCGTAGGAAGGACGAAAATGACCTAATTGATCATCCAATGACACAAACACACCTATTGGATGCACAAGATTGGTTAAAAACCCTAATTGGACAAGAATAAGCCTAGGGAGGACGAAAATGACCTAATTGATCATCCAATGACACAAACACACCTATTGGATGCACAAGATTGGTTAAAAACCCTAATTGGACAAGAATAAGCCTAGGGAGGACGAAAATGACCTAATTGATCATCCAATGACACAAACACACCTATTGGATGCATAAGATTGGTTAAAAACCCTAATTGGACAAGAATAAGCTTAGGGAGGACGAAAAATGACCTAATTGATCATCCAATGACACAAACACACCTATTGGATGCACAAGATTGGTTAAAAACCCTAATTGGACAAGAATAAGCCTAGGGAGGACGAAAATGACCTAATTGATCATCCAATGACACAAACACACCTATTGGATGCACAAGATTCGTTAAAAATCCAAATTGGACAAGAATATGCCTACGGAAGACGAAAATGACCTAATTGATCATCCAATGACACAAACACACCTATTGGATGCACAAGATTGGTTAAAAACCCTAATTGGACAAGAATAAGCCTAGGGAGGACGAAAATGACCTAATTGATCATCCAATGACACAAACAAACTTATTGGATGCACAAGATTGGTTAAAAACCCTAATTGGACTAGAATAAGCCTAGGGAGGATAAAAATGACCTAATTGATCATCCATTGCAACAAACACATCTATTGGATGCACAAGATTGGTTAAAAACCCTAATTGGACAAGAATATGCCTAAGGAGGACGAAAATGACCTAAATATTAATTCAATGACACAAACAAACTTATCGGATGCACAAGATTGGTTAAAAACCCTAATTGGACAAGAATAAGCCTAGGGAGGACGAAAATGACCTAATTGATCATCCAATGACACAAACACACCTATTGGATGCACAAGATTGGTTAAAAACCCTAATTGGACAAGAATATGCCTAGGTAGGACGAAAATGACCTAAATATTAATTCAATGACACAAACAAACTTATTGGATGCACAAGATTGGTTAAAAACCCTAATTGGACAAGAATAAGCCTAGGGAGGACGAAAATGACCTAATTGATCATCCAATGACACAAACACACCTATTGGAAGCACAAGGTTGGTTTAAAACCATAATTGGACAAGAATATGCCTAGGGAGGACGAAAATGACCTAAATGTTAATCAAATGACACAAATGAACTTATTGGATGCACAAGATTGGTTAAAAACCCTAATTGGACAAGAATAAGCCTAGGGAGGACGAAAATGACCTAATTGATCATCCAATGACACAAACACACCTATTGGATGCACAAGATTGGTTAAAAATCCTAATTGGACAACAATATGTCTTGGGAGGACGAAAATAACCTAATTGATCATCCAATGACACAAACACACCTATTGGATGCACAAGATTGGTTAAAAACCCTAATTGGACAAGAATATGCCTAGGGAGGACGAAAATGACCTAATTGATCATCCAATGACACAAACACACCTATTGAATGCAAAAGATTGGTTAAAAACCCTAATTGGACAAGAATATGCCTAGGGAGGACGAAAATGACCTAAATATTAATTCAATGACACAAATAAACTTATTGGATGCACAAGATTGGTTAAAAACCCTAATTGGACAAGAATAAGCCTATGGAGGACGAAAATGACCTAATTGATCATCCAATGACACAAACACACCTATTGGATGCACAAGATTGGTTAAAACCCTAATTGGACAAGAATATGCTTTGGGAGGACGAAAATGACCTAAATGTTAATCCAATGACACAAATGAACTTATTTGATGCACAAGATTGCTTAAAAACCCTAATTGGACAAGAATAAGCCTAGGGAGGACAAAAATGACCTAATTGATCATTCAATGACACAAAGACACCTACTGGATGCACAAGATTGGTTAAAAACCCTAATTGGACAAGAATATGCCTAGGGAGGACGAAAATGACCTAAATATTAATTCAATGACACAAACAAAGTTATTGGATGCACAAGATTGGTTAAAAACCCTAATTGGACAAGAATAAGCCTAGGTAGAACGAAAATGACCTAAATGTTAATCCAATGACACAACTCAACTTATTGGATGCACAAGATTGGTTAAAAACCCTAATTGGACAAGAATATGCCTAGGGAGGACGAAAATGACCTAATTGATCATCCAATGATACAAACATACCTATTGGATGCACAAGATTGGTTAAAAACCCTAATTGGACAAGAATATGCCTAGGGAGGACGAATATGACCTAAATGTTAATCCAATAACACAAATGAACTTATTGGATGCACAAGATTGGTTAAAAAACCTAATTGGACAAGAATAAGCCTAGGGAGAATGAAAATGACCTAAATGTTAATCCAATGACACAACTCAACTTATTGGATGCACAATATTGGTTAAAAACCCTAATTGGACAAGAATAAGCCTAGGGAGGACGAAAATAACGTAATTGATCATCCAATGACACAAACACACCTATTGGATGCACAAGATTGGTTAAAAACCCTAATTGGACAAGAAAATGCCTAGGGAGGACAAAAATGACCTAAATGTTAATCCAATGACAGAAATGAACTTATTGGATGCACAAGATTGGTTAAAAACCCTAATTGGACAAGAATATGCCTAGGGAGGACGAAAATGACCTAAATATTAATTCAATGACACAAACAAAGTTATTGGATGCACAAGATTGGTTAAAAACCCTAATTGGACAAGAATAAGCCTAGTGAGGACGAAAATGACCTAATTGATCATCCAATGACACAAACACACCTATTGGATGCACAAGATTGGTTAAAAACCCTAATTGGACGAGAATAAGCCTAGGGAGGACGAAAATGACCTAATTGATCATCCAATGACACAAACACACCTATTGGATGCACAAGAGTGGTTAAAAACCATAATTGGACAAGAATATGCTGAGGGAGGACGAAAATGACCTAAATATTAATTCAATGAAACAAACAAACTTATTGGATGCACAAGATTGGTTAAAAACCCTAATTGGACAAGAATATGCCTAGGAAGGACGAAAATGACCTAAATGTTAATCCAATGACACAAATGAACTTATTGGATGCACAAGATTGGTTAAAAACCCTAATTGGACAAGAATAAGCCTAGGGAGGACGAAAATGACCTAATTGATCATCCAATGACACAAACACACCTATTGGATGCACAAGATTGGTTAAAAACCCTAATTGGACAAGAATAAGCCTAGGGAGGACGAAAATGACCTAATTGATCATCCAATGACACAAACACACCTATTGGATACACAAGATTGGTTAAAAACCCTTATTGGACAAGAATATGCCTAGGGAGGACGAAAATGACCTAAATGTTAATCCAATGACACAAATGAACTTATTGGATGCACAAGATTGGTTAAAAACCCTAATTGGACAAGAATAAGCCTAGGGGGGACGAAAATGACCTAATTGATCATCCAATGACACAAACACACCTATTTGATGCACAAGATTGGTTAAAAACCCTAATTGGACAAGAATAAGCCTAGGGAGGACGAAAATGACCTAAATGATCATCCAATGACACAAACACACCTATTGGATGCACAAGATTGGTTAAAAATCCTAATTGGACAAGAATATGCCTAGGGAGGAGGAAAATGACCTAAATATTAATTCAATGACATAAACAAAGTTATTGGATGCACAAGATTGGTTAAAAACCCTAATTGGACAAGAATAAGCCTTGGGAGGACAAAAATGACCTAATTGATCATCCAAAGACACAAACACACCTATTGGATGCACAAGACTGGTTAAAAACCCTAATTGGACAAGAATATGCCTAGGAAGGACGAAAATGACCTAATTGATCATCCAATGACACAAACACATTTATTGGAAGCACAAGATTGGTTAAAACCCCTAATTGGACAAGAATAAGCCTAGGGGGGACGAAAATGACCTAATTGATCATCCAATGACAAAAACACACCTATTTGATGCACAAGATTGGTTAAAAACCCTAATTGGACAACAATAAGCCTAGGGAGGACGAAAATGACCTAATTGATCATCCGATGACACAAACACACCTATTGGATGGACAAGATTGGTTAAAAACCCTAATTGGACAAGAATATGCCTAGGGAGGACGAAAATGACCTAAATTGATCATCCAATGACACAAACACACCTATTGAATGCACAAGATTGGTTAAAAACCCTAATTGGACAAGAATATGCCTACGGAGGACGAAAATGACCTAAATGTTAATCCAATGACACAAATGAACTTATTGAATGCACAAGATTGGTTAAAAACCCTAATTCGACAAGAATAAGCCTAGGGAGGACGAAAATGACCTAATTGATCATCCAATGACACAAACACACCTATTGGATGCACAAGATTGGTTAAAAACCATAATTGGACAAGAATATGCCTAGGGAGGAAGAAAATGACCTAAATATTAATTCAATGACACAAACTAAGTTATTGGATGCACAAGATTGGTTAAAAACTCTAATTGGACAAGAATAAGCCTAGGGAGGACGAAAATGACCTAATTGATCAACCAATGACACAAACACACCTATTGGATACACAAGATTGGTTAAAAACCCTAATTGGACAAGAATAAGCCTAGGGAGGACGAAAATGACCTAATTGATCATCCATTGCCACAAACACACCTATTGGATGCACAAGATTGGTTAAAAACCCTAATTGGACAAGAATATGCCTAGGGAGGATGAAAATGACCTAATTGATCATCCAATGACACAAACACACCTATTGGATGCACAAGATTGGTTAAAAACCCTAATTGGACAAGAATATGCCTAGGGAGGACGAAAATGACCTAAATATTAATTCAATGACACAAACAAAGTTATTGGATGCACAAGATTGGTTAAAAACCCTAATTGGACAAGAATAAGCCTAAGGAGGACGAAAATGACCTAATTGATCATCCAATGACACAAACACACCTATTGGATACACAAGATTGGTTAAAAACCTTAATTGGACAAGAATAAGCCTAGGGAGGACGAAAATGACCTAATTGATCATCCATTGACACAAACACACCTATTGGATGCACAAGATTGGTTAAAAACCCTAATTGGACAAGAATATGCCTAGGGAGGATGAAAATGACCTAATTGATCATCCAATGACACAAACACACCTATTGGATGCACAAGATTGGTTAAAAACCCTAATTGGACAAGAATATGCCTAGGGAGGACGAAAATGACATAAATGTTAATCCAATGACACAAATGAACTTATTGGATGCACAAGATTGGTTAAAAACCCTAATTGGACAAGAATAAGCCTAGGGAGGACGAAAATCACCTAATTGATCATCCAATGACACAAACACACCTATTGGATGCACAAGATTGGTTAAAAACCCTAATTGGACAAGAATAAGCCTAGGGAGGACGAAAATGACCTAATTGATCATCCAATGACACAAACACACCTATTGGATGCACAAGATTGGTTAAAAACCGTAATTGGACAAGAATAAGCCTAGGGAGGATGAAAATGACCTAATTGATCATCCAATGACACAAATGAACTTATTGGATGCACAAGATTGGTTAAAAACCCTAATTGGACAAGAATAAGCCTAGGGAGGACGAAAATGACCTAATTGATCATCCAATGACACAAACACACCTATTGGATGCACAAGATTGGTTAAAAACCCTAATTGGACAAGAATAAGCCTAGGGAGGACGAAAATGACCTAATTGATCATCCAATGACACAAACACACCTATTGGATGCACAAGATTGGTTAAAAACCCTAATTGGACAAGAATAAGCCTAGGGAGGACGAAAATGACCTAATTGATCATCCAATGACACAAACACATCTATTGGAAGCACAAGATTGGTTAGAAACCCTAGTTGGACAAGAATATGCCTAGGGAGGACGAAAATGACCTAATTGATCATCCAATGACACAAATGAACTTATTGGATGCACAAGATTGCTTAAAAACCCTAATTGGACAAAAATAAGCATAGAAAGGACGAAAATGACCTAATTGATCATCCAATGACACAAACACACCTATTGGATGCACAAGATTGGTTAAAAACCCTAATTGGACAAGAATAAGCCTAGGGAGGACGAAAATGACCTAATTGATCATCCAATGACACAAACACACCTATTGGATGCACAAGATTGGTTAAAAACCCTAATTGGACAAGAATAAGCCTAGGGAGGACGAAAATGACCTAATTGATCATCCAATGACACAAACACACCTATTGGATGCACAAGATTGGTTAAAAACCCTAATTGGACAAGAATAAGCCTAGGGAGGACGAAAATGACCTAATTGATCATCCAATGACACAAACACACCTATTGGATGCACAAGAATGGTTTAAAACCCTAGTTGGACAAGAATATGCATAGGGAGGACAAAAATGACCTAATTGATCATCCAATTACACAAATGAACTTATTGGATGCACAAGATTGGTTAAAAACCCTAATTGGACAAGAATAAGCCTAGGGAGGACGAAAATGACCTAATTGATCTTCCAATGACACAAACACACCTATTGGATGCACAAGATTGGTTAAAAACCCTAATTGGACAAGAATAAGCCTAGGGAGGACGTAAATGACCTAATTGATCATCCAATGACACAAACACACCTATTGGATGCACAAGATTGGTTAAAAACCCTAATTGGACAAGAATAAGCCTAGGGAGGACGAAAATGACCTAATTGATCATCCAATGACACAAACACACCTATTGGATGCACACGATAGGTTAAAAACCCTAATTGGACAAGAATAAGCCTAGGGAGGACAAAAATGACCTAAATATTAATTCAATGACACAAACAAACTTATTGGATGCACAAGATTGGTTAAAAACCCTAATTGGACAAGAATAAGCGTAGGGAGGACGAAAATGACCTAATTGATCATCCATTGCCACAAACACACCTATTGGATGCACAAGATTGGTTAAATACCCTAATTGGACAAGAATATGCCTAGGGAGGACGAAAATGACCTAATTGATCATCCAATGACATAAACACACCTATTAGATGCACAAGATTGGTTAAAAACCCTAATTGGACAAGTATATGCCTAGGGAGGACGAAAATGACCTAATTGATCATCCAATGACACAAACACACCTATTGGATGCACAAGATTGGTTAAAAACCCTAATTGGACAAGAATAAGCCTAGGGAGGACGAAAATGACCTAATTGATCATCCAATAACACAAACACACCTATTGGATGCACAAGATTGGTTAAAAACCCTAATTGGACAAGAATAAGCCTAGGGAGGACGAAAATGACCTTATTGATCATCCATTGCCACAAACACACCTATTGGATGCACAAGATTGGTTAAAAACCCTAATTGGACAAGAATATGCCTAGGGAGGACGAAAATGACCTAATTGATCATCCAATGACACAAACACACCTATTAAATGCACAAGATTTGTTAAAAACCCTAATTGGACAAGAATAAGCCTAGGGAGGACGAAAATAACCTAATTGATCATCCAATGACACAAACACACCTATTGGATGCACAAGATTGGTTAAAAACCCTAATTGGACAAGAATATGCCTAGGATGGACGAAAATTACCTAAATGTTAATCCAATGACACAAATGAACTTATTGGATGCACAAGATTGGTTAAAAACCCTAATTGGACAAGAATAAGCCTAGGGAGGACGAAAATGACCTAATTGATCATCCAATGACACAAACACACCTATTGGATGCACAAGATTGGTTAAAAACCCTAATTGGACAAGAATATGCCTAGGGAGGACGAAAATGACCTAATTGATCATCCAATGACACAAACACACCTATGGGATGCACAAGATTGGTTTAAAACCCTAATTGGACAAGAATATGCCTAGGGAGGACGAAAATGACCTAATTGATTATCCAATGACACAAATGAACGTATTGGATGCACAAGATTAGTTAAAAACCCTAATTGGACAAGAATATGCCTAGGGAGGACGAAAATAACCTAATTGAGCATCCAATGACACAAACACACCTATTGGATGCACAAGATTGGTTAAAAACCCTAATTGGACAAGAATAAGCCTAGGGAGGACGAAAATGACCTAATTGATCATCCAATGACACAAACACACCTATTGGATGCACAAGATTGGTTAGAAACCCTAATTGGACAAGAATAAGCCTAGGGAGGACAAAAATGAACTAATTGATCATCCAATGACACAAACACACCTATTGGATGCACAAGATTGGTTAAAAACCCTAATTGGACAAGAATAAGCCTAGGGAGGACGAAAATGACCTAATTGATCATCCAATGACACAAACACACCTATTGGATGCACAAGATTGGTTAAAAACCCTAATTGGACAAGAATAAGCCTAGGGAGGACGAAAATGACCTAATTGATCATCCAATGACACAAACACGCCTATTGTATGCACAAGATTGGTTAAAAACCATAGTTGGACAAGAACATGCCTAGGGAGGACCAAAATGACCTAATTGATCATCCAATGACACTACTGAACTTATTGGATGCACAAGATTGGTTAAAAACCCTAATTGGACAAGAATAAGCCTAGGGAGGACGAAAATGACCTAATTGATCATCCAATGACACAAACACACCTATTGGATGCACAAGATTGGTTAAAAATCCTAATTGGACAAGAATATGCCTAGGGAGGAGGAAAATGACCTAAATATTAATTCAATGACACAAACAAAGTTATTGGATGCACAAGATTGGTTAAAAACCCTAATTGGACAAGAATAAGCCTAGGGAGGACGAAAATGACCTAATTGATTATCCAATGACACAAACACACCTATTGGAAGCACAAGATTGGTTAAAAACCCTAATTGGACAAGCATATGCCTAGGGAGGACGAAAATGACCTAAATGTTAATCCAATGACACAAATGAACTTATTGGATGCACAAGATTGGTTAAAAACCCTAATTGGACAAGAATAAGCCTAGGGAGGACGAAAATGACCTAATTGATCATCCAATGACACAAACACACCTATTGGATGCACAAGATTCATTAAAAACCCTAATTGGACAAGAATATGCCTAGGGAGGACGAAAATGACCTAATTGATCTTCGAATGACACAAATGAACTTATTGGATGCACAAGATTGGTTAAAAACCCTAATTGGACAAGAATATGCCTAGGGAGGACGAAAATAACCTAATTGATCATCCAATGACACAAACACACCTATTGGATGCACAAGATTGGTTAAAAACCTTAATTGGACAAGAATATGCCTAGGGAGGACGAAAATGACCTAAATATTAATTCAATGACACAAACAAAGTTATTGGATGCACAAGATTGGTTAAAAACCCTAATTGGACAAGAATAAGCCTAAGGAGGACGAAAATGACCTAATTGATCATCCAATGACACAAACACACCTATTGGATGCACAAGATTGGTTAAAAATCCTAATTGGACAAGAATAAGCCTAGGGAGGATAAAAATGACCTAATTGATCATCCAATGACACAAACACACCTATTGGATGCACAAGATTGGTTAAAAACCCTAATTGGACAAGAATAAGCCTAGGGAGGACGAAAATGACCTAATTGATCATCCAATGACACAAACACACCTATTGGATGCACAAGATTGGTTAAAAACCCTAATTGGACAAGAATAAGCCTAGGGAGGACGAAAATGACCTAATTGATCATCCAATCACACAAACACACCTATTGGATGCACAAGATTGGTTAAAAACCATAGTTGGACATGAATATGCCTAGGGAGGATGAAAATGACCTAATTGATCATCCAATGACACAAATGAACTTATTGGATGCACAAGATTGGTTAAAAACACTAATTGGACAAAAATAAGCCTAGGGAGGACAAAAATGACCTAATTGATCATCCAATGACACAAACACACCTATTGGATGCACAAGATTGGTTAAAAACCCTAATTGGACAAGAATAAGCCTAGGGAGGACGAAAATGACCTAATTGATCATCCAATGACACAAACACACCTATTGGATGCACAAGATTGGTTAAAAACCCTAATTGGACAAGAATAAGCCTAGGGAGGACGAAAATGACCTAATTGATCATCCAATAACACAAAAACACCTATTGGATGCACAAGATTGGTTAAAAACCCTAATTGGACAAGAATAAGCCTATGGAGGACGAAAATGACCTAATTGATCATCCAATGACACAAACACACCTATTGGATGCACAAGATTGGTTAAAAACCCTAATTGGACAAGAGTAAGCCTAGGGAGGATGAAAATAACCTAATTTATCATCCAATGACACAAACACACCTATTGGATGCACAAGATTGGTTAAAAACCCTAATTGGACAAGAATATGCCTAGGGATGACGAAAATGACCTAAATGTTAATCCAATGACACAAATGAACTTATTGGATGCACAAGATTGGTTAAAAACCCTAATTGGACAAGAATAAGCCAAGGGAGGACGAAAATGACCTAATTGATCATCCAATGACACAAACACACCTATTGGATGCACTAGTTTGGTTAAAAACCCTAATTGGACAAGAATAAGCATAGGGAGGACGAAAATGACCTAATTGATCATCCAATGACACAAACACACGTATTGGATGCACAAGATTTGTTAAAAACCGTAGTTGGACAAGAATATGCCTAGGGAGGACGAAAATAACCTACTTGATCATCCAATGACACAAATGAACTTATTGGATGCACAAGATTGGTTAAAAATCCTAATTGGACAAGAATAAGCCTAGGGAGGACGAAAATGACCTAATTGATCATCCAATGACACAAACACACCTATTGGATGCACAAGATTGGTTAAAAGTCCTAATTGGACAAGAATATGCCTAGGGAGGAGAAAAATGACCTAAATATTAATTCAATGACATAAACAAAGTTATTGGATGCACAAGATTGGTTAAAAACCCCAATTGGACAAGAATAAGCCTTGGGAGGACGAAAATGACCTAATTGATCATCCAAAGACACAAACACACCTATTGGATGCACAAGACTGGTTAAAAACCCTAATTGGACAAGAATATGCCTAGGAAGGACGAAAATGACCTAATTGATCATCCAATGAAACAAACACACTTATTGGAAGCACAAGATTGGTTAAAAACCCTAATTGGACAAGAATAAGCCTAGGGAGGACGAAAATGACCTAATTGATCATCCAATGACACAAACACACCGATTGGATGCACTAGTTTGGTTAAAAACCCTAATTGGACAAGAATAAGCCTAGGGAGGACGAAAATGACCTAATTGATCATCCAATGACACAAACACACCTATTGGAAGCACAAGATTGGTTAAAAACTCTAATTGGACAAGAATAAGCCGAAGGAGGACGAAAATGACCTAATTGATCATCAAATGACACAAACACACCTATTGGATGCACAAGATTGGTTAAAAACCCTAGTTGGACAAGAATATGCCTAGGGAGGACGAAAATGACCTAATTGATCATCCATTGCCACAAACACACCTATTGGATGCACAAGATTGGTTAAAAACCCTAATTGGACAATAATATGCCTAGGGAGGATGAAAATGACCTAATTGATCATCCAATGACACAAACACACCTATTGGATACACAAGATTGGTTAAAAACCCTAATTGGACAAGAATAAGCCTAGGGAGGACGAAAATGACCTAATTGATCATCCATTGCCACAAACACACCTATTGGATGCACAAGATTGGTTAAAAACCCTAATTGGACAAGAATATGCCTAGGGAGGATAAAAATGACCTAATTGATCATCCAATGACACAAACACACCTATTGGATGCACAAGATTGGTTAAAAACCCTAATCGGACAAGAATATGCCTAGGGAGGACGAAAATGACCTAAATATTAATTCAATGACACAAACAAAGTTATTGGATGCACAAGATTGGTTAAAAACCCTAATTGGACAAGAATAAGCCTAAGGAGGACGAAAATGACCTAATTGATCATCCAATGACACAAACACACCTATTGGATACACAAGATTGGTTAAAAACCCTAATTGGACAAGAATAAGCCTAGGGAGGACGAAAATGACCTAATTGATCATCCATTGCCACAAACACACCTATTGGATGCACAAGATTGGTTAAAAACCCTAATTGGACAAGAATATGCCTAGGGAGGACGAAAATGACCTAATTGATCATCCAATGAAACAAACACGCCTATTGGATGCACAAGATTGGTTAAAAACCCTAATTGGACAAGAATATGCCTAGGGAGGACGAAAATGACCTAATTGATCATCCAATGACACAACACACCTATTGGATGCACAAGATTGGTTAAAAACCCTAATTGGACAAGAATAATAAGCCTAGGGAGGACGAAAATGACCTAATTGATCATCCAATGACACAACACACCTATTGGATGCAGAAGATTGGTTTAAAACCCTAATTGGACAAGAATATGCCTAGGGAGGACGAAAATGACCTAATTGATCATCCAATGACACAAACACACCTATTGGATGCACAAGATTGGTTAAAAACCCTAATTGGACAAGAATATGCCTAGGGAGGATGAAAATGACCTAATTGATCATCCAATGACACAAACACACCTATTGGATGCACAAGATTGGTTAAAAACCCTAATTGGACAAGAATATGCCTAGGGAGGACGAAAAAGACCTAATTGATCATCCAATGACACAAACACACCTATTGGATGCACAAGATTGGTTAAAAACCCTAATTGGACAAGAATATGCCTAGGGAGGACGAAAATGACCTAAATATTAATCCAATGACACAAACAAAGTTATTGGATGGACAAGATTGGTTAAAAACCCTAATTGGACAACAATAAGCCTAGGGAGGACGAAAATGACCTAATTGATCATCCAATGACACAAACACACCTATTGGAAGCACAAGATTGGTTAAAAACCCTAATTGGACAAGAATATGCTTAGGTAGGACGAAAATGACCTAACTGTTAATCCAATGACACAAATGAACTTATTGGATGCACAAGATTGGTTAAAAACCCTAATTGGACAAGAATAAGCCTAGGGAGGACGAAAATGACCTAATTGATCATCCAATGACACAAACACACCTATTGGATGCACAAGATTGGTTAAAAACCCTAATTGGACAAGAATAAGCCTAGGGAGGACGAAAATGACCTAATTGATCATCCAATGGCACAAACACACCTATTGGATGCACAAGATTGGTTTAAAACCCTAGTTGGAGAAGAATATGCCAAGGGTGGACGAAAATGACCTAATTGATCATCCAATGACACAAATGAACTTATTGGATGCACAAGATTGGTTAAAAACCCTAATTGGACAAGAATAAGCCTAGGGAGGACGAAAATGACCTAATTGATCATCCAATGACACAAACACACCTATTGGATGCACAAGATTGGTTAAAAACCCTAATTGGACAAGAATATGCCTAGGGAGGACGAAAATAAACTAAATGTTAATCCAATGACACAAACACACCTATTGGATGCACAAGATTGGTTAAAAACCCTAGTTGGACAAGAATATGCATAGGGAGGACGAAAATGACCTAATTGATCATCCAATGACACAAACACACCTATTGGAAGCACAAGATTGGTTAAAAACCCTAATTGGACAAGAATAAGCCTAGGGAGGACGCAAATGACCTAAATGTGAATCCAATGACACAACTCAACTTATTGGATGCACAAGATTGGTTAAAAACCCTAATTGGACAAGAATATGCCTAGGGAAGACGAAAATGACCTAAATGTTAATCCAATAACACAAATGAACTTATTGGATGCGCAAGATTGGTTAAAAACCCTAATTGGACAAGAATAAGCCTAGGGAGGACGAAAATGACCTAATTGATCATCCAATGACACAAACACACCTATTGGATGCACAAGATTGGTTAAAAACCCTAGTTGGACAAAAATATGCCTAGGGAGGACGAAAATGACCTAATTGATCATCCAATGACACAAATGAACTTAGTGGATGCACAAGATTGGTTAAAAACCCTAATTGGACAAGAATAAGCCTAGGGAGGACGAAAATGACCTAATTGATCATCCAATGACACAAACACACCTATTCGATACACAAGATTGGTTAAAAATCCTAATTGGACAAGAATATGCCTAGGGAGGAGGAAAATGACCTAAATATTAATTCAATGACACAAACACACTTATTGGAAGCACAAGATTGGTTAAAAACCCTAATTGGACAAGAATAAGCCTAGGGAGGACGAAAATGACCTAATTGATCATCCAAAGACACAAAACACACCTATTGGATGCACAAGACTGGTTAAAAACCCTAATTGGACAAGAATATGCCTAGGAAGGACGAAAATGACCTAATTGATCATCCAATGACATAAACACACCTATTGGATGCACTAGTTTGGTTAAAAACCCTAATTGGACAAGAATAAGCCTAGGAAGGACGAAAATGACCTAATTGATCATCCAATGACACAAATGAACTTATTGGATGCACAAGATTGGTTAAAAACCCTAATTGGACAAGAATAAGCCTAGGGAGGACGAAAATGACCTAATTGATCATCCAATGACACAAACACACCTATTGGATGCACAAGATTGGTTAAAAATCCTAATTGGACAAGAATATGCCTAGGGAGGAGGAAAATGACCTAAATATTAATTCAATGACATAAACAAAGTTATTGGATGCACAAGAGTGGTTAAAAACCCTAATTGGACAAGAATAAGCCTTGGGAGGACGAAAATGACCTAATTGATCATCCAAAGACACAAACACACCTATTGGATGCACAAGATTGGTTAAAAACCCTAGTTGGACAAGAATATGCCTAGGGAGGACGAAAATGACCTAATTGATCATCCAATGACACAAATGAACTTATTGGATGCACAAGACTGGTTAAAAACCCTAATTGGACAAGAATATGCCTAGGAAGGACGAAAATGACCTAATTGATCATCCAATGACACAAACACACCTATTGGATGCACAAGATTGGTTAAAAACCCTAGTTGGACAAGAATATGCCTAGGGAGGACGAAAATGACCTAATTGATCATCCAATGACACAAATGAACTTATTGGATGCACAAGATTGGTTAAAAACCCTAATTGGACAAGAATAAGCCTCGGGAGGACGAAAATGACCTAAATGATCATCCAATGACACAAACACACCTATTGGACGCACAAGATTGGTTAAAAATCCTAATTGGACAAGAATATGCCTAGGGAGGACGAAAATGACCTAATTGATCATCCAATGACACAAATGAACTTATTGGATGCACAAGATAGGTTAAAAACCCTAATTGGACAAGCATAAGCCTAGGGAGGACGAAAATGACCTAATTGATCATCCAATGACACAAACACACCTATTGGATGCACAAGATTGGTTAAAAACCATAATTGGACAAGAATATGCCTAGGGAGGAAGAAAATAACCTAAATATTAATTCAATGACACAAACTAAGTTATTGGATGCACAAGATTGGTTAAAAACACTAATTGGACAAGAATAAGCCTAGGGAGGACGAAAATGACCTAATTGATCATCCAATGACACAAACACACCTATTGGATACACAAGATTGGTTAAAAACCCTAATTGGACAAGAATAAGCCTAGGGAGGACGAAAATGACCTAATTGATCATCCATTGCCACAAACACACCTATTGGATGCACAAGATTGGTTAAAAACCCTAATTGGACAAGAATATGCCTAGGGAGAACGAAAATGACCTAATTGATCATCGAATGACACAAACACACCTATTGGATGCACAAGATTGGTTAAAAACCATAATTGGACAAGAATATGCCTATGGAGGAAGAAAATGACCTAAATATTAATTCAATGACACAAACTAAGTTATTGGATGCACAAGATTGGTTAAAAACTCTAATTGGACAAGAATAAGCCTAGGGAGGACGAAAATGACCTAATTGATCATCCAATGACACAAACACACCTATTGGATACACAAGATTGGTTAAAAACCCTAATTGGACAAGAATAAGCCTAGGGAGGTAGAAAATGACCTAATTGATCATCCATTGCCACAAACACACTTATTGGATGCACAAGATTGGTTAAAAACCCTAATTGGACAAGAATATGCCTAGGGAGGATGAAAATGACCTAATTGATCATCCAATGACACAAACACACCTATTAGATGCACAAGATTGGTTAAAAACCCTAATTGGACAAGAATAAGCCTAGGGAGGACGAAAATGACCTAATTGATCATCCAATGACACAAACACACCTATTGGATGCACAAGATTGGTTAAAAATCCTAATTGGACAAGAATATGCCTAGGGAGGAGGAAAATGACCTAAATATTAATTCAATAACATAAACAAAGTTATTGGATGCACAAGATTGGTTAAAAACCCTAATTGGACAAGAATAAGCCTTGGGAGGACGAAAATGACCTAATTGATCATCCAATGAAACAAACACACTTATTGGAAGCACAAGATTGGTTAAAAACCCTAATTGGACAAGAATAAGCCTCGGGAGGACGAAAATGACCTAATTGATCATCCAATGACACAAACACACCTATTGGATGCACTAGTTTGGTTAAAAACCATAATTGGACAAGAATAAGCCTAGGGAGGACGAAAATGACCTAATTGATCATCCAATGACACAAACACACCTATTGGATGCACAAGATTGGTTAAAAACCATAATTAGACAAGAATATGTCTAGGGAGGAAGAAAATGACCTAAATATTAATTCAATGACACAAACTAAGTTATTGGATGCACAAGATTGGTTAAAAACTCTAATTGGACAAGAATAAGCCTAGGGAGGACGAAAATGACCTAATTGATCATCCAATGACACAAACACACCTATTGGATACACAAGATTGGTTAAAAACCCTAATTGGACAAGAATAAGCCTAGGGAGGTAGAAAATGACCTAATTGATCATCCATTGCCACAAACACACTTATTGGATGCACAAGATTGGTTAAAAACCCTAATTGGACAAGAATATGCCTAGGGAGGATGAAAATGACCTAATTGATCATCCAATGACACAAACACACCTATTGGATGCACAAGATTGGTTAAAAACCCTAATTGGACAAGAATAAGCGTAGGGAGAACGAAAATGACCTAAATATTAATCCAATGACACAACTCAACTTATTGGATGCACAAGATTGGTTAAAAATCCTAATTGGACTAGAATAAGCCTAGGGAGGACGAAAATGACCTAATTGATCATCCAATGACACAAACACACCTATTGGATGCACAAGATTGGTTAAAAACCCTAATTGGACAAGAATATGCCTAGGGAGAACGAAAATGACCTAATTGTTAATCCAATGACACAACTCAACTTATTGGATGCGCAAGATTGGTTAAAAACCCTAATTGGACAAGAATAAGCCTAGGGAGGACGAAAATGACCTAATTGATCATCCAATGACACAAACACACCTATTGGATGCACAAGATTGGTTAAAAACCCTAATTGGACAAGAATAAGCCTAGGGAGGACGAAAATGACCTAATTGATCATCCAATGACACAAACACACCTATTGGATGCACAAGATTGGTTAAAAACCCTAATTGGACAAGAATAAGCCTAGGGAGGACGAAAATGACCTAATTGATCATCCAATGACACAAGCACACCTATTGGATGCACAAGGTTGGTTAAAAACCCTAATTGGACAAGAATAAGCCTAGGGAGGACGAAAATGACCTAATTGATCATCCAATGACACAAACACACCTATTGGATGCACAAGATTGGTTAAAAACCCTAATTGGACAAGAACAAGCCTAGGGAGGAAGAAAATGACCGAATATATCATCCAATGACACAGACACACCTATTGGATGCACAAGATTGGTTAAAAACCCTAATTGGACAAGAATAAGCCTAGGGAGGACGAAAATGACCTAATTGATCATCCAATGACACAAACACACCTATTGGATGCACAAGATTGGTTAAAAACCCTAATTGGACAAGAATATGCCTAGGGAGGACGAAAATGACCTAATTGATAATCCAATGACACAAACACACCTATTGGATGTACAAGATTGGTTAAAAACCATAATTGGACAAGAATAAGCCTAGGGAGGACGAAAATGACCTAATTGATCATCCAATGACACAAACACACCTATTGGATGCACAAGATTGGTTAAAAACCCTAATTGGACAAGAATAAGCCTAGGGAGGACGAAAATGACCTAATTGATCATCAAATGACAGAAACACACCAATTGGATGCACAAGATTGGTTAAAAACCCTAATTGGACAAGAATAAGCCTAGGGACGACGAAAATGACCTAATTGATCATCCAATGACACAAACACACCTATTAGATGCACAAGATTGGTTAAAAACCCTAATTGGACAAGAATAAGCCTAGGGAGGAAGAAAATGACCTAATTGATCATCCAATGACACAAACACAGCTATTGGATGCACAAGATTGGTTAAAAACCCTAATTGGACAAGAATATGCCTAGGGAGGATGAAAATGACCTAATTGATCATCCAATGACACAAACACACCTATTAGATGCACAAGATTGGTTAAAAACCCTAATTGGACAAGAATAAGCCTAGGGAGGACGAAAATGACCTAATTGATCATCCAATGACACAAACACACCTATTGGATGCACAAGATTGGTTAAAAATCCTAATTGGACAAGAATATGCCTAGGGAGGAGGAAAATGACCTAAATATTAATTCAATAACATAAACAAAGTTATTGGATGCACAAGATTGGTTAAAAACCCTAATTGGACAAGAATAAGCCTTGGGAGGACGAAAATGACCTAAATGTTAATCCAATGACACAAATGAACTTATTGGATGCACAAGATTGGTTAAAAACCCTAATTGGACAAGAATAAGCCTTGGGAGTACGAAAATGACCTAATTGATCATCCAATGACACAAACACACCTATTGGATGCACAAGATTGGTTAAAAAACCTAATTGGACAAGAATATGCCTAGGGAGGACGAAAATGACCTAATTGATCATCCAATGACACAAACACACCTATTGGATGCACAAGATTGGTTAAAAACCCTAATTGGACAAGAATAAGCCTAGGGAGGACGAAAATGACCTAATTGATCATCCAATGACACAAACACACCTATTGGATGCACAAGATTGGTTAAAAACCCTAATTGGACAAGAATAAGCCTAGGGAGGACGAAAATGACCTAATTGATCATCCAATGACACAAACACATCTATTGGAAGCACAAGATTGGTTAGAAACCCTAGTTGGACAAGAATATGCCTAGGGAGGACGAAAATGACCTAATTGATCATCCAATGACACAAATGAACTTATTGGATGCACAAGATTGCTTAAAAACCCTAATTGGACAAAAATAAGCATAGAAAGGACGAAAATGACCTAATTGATCATCCAATGACACAAACACACCTATTGGATGCACAAGATTGGTTAAAAACCCTAATTGGACAAGAATAAGCCTAGGGAGGACGAAAATGACCTAATTGATCATCCAATGACACAAACACACCTATTGGATGCACAAGATTGGTTAAAAACCCTAATTGGACAAGAATAAGCCTAGGGAGGACGAAAATGACCTAATTGATCATCCAATGACACAAACACACTTATTGGATGAACAAGATTGGTTAAAAACCCTAATTGGACAAGAATAAGCCTAGGGAGGACGAAAATGACCTAATTGATCATCCAATGACACAAACACACCTATTGGATGCACAAGATTGGTTAAAAACCCTAATTGGACAAGAATAAGCCTAGGGAGGACGAAAATGACCTAATTGATCATCCAATAACACAAACACACCTATTGGATGCACAAGATTGGTTAAAAACCCTAGTTGGACAAGAATATGCCTAGGGAGGACGAAAATGACCTAATTGATCATCCAATGAACTAAATGAACTTATTGGATGCACAAGATTGGTTAGAAACCCTAGTTGGACAAGAATATGCCTAGGGAGGACGAAAATGACCTAATTGATCATCCAATGACACAAATGAACTTATTGGATGCACAAGATTTGTTAAAAACCCTAATTGGACAAGAATAAGCCTAGGGAGGACGAAAATGACCTAATTGATCATCCAATGACACAAACACACCTATTGGATGCACAAGATTGGTTAAAAACCCTAATTGGACAAGAATATGCCTTGGGAGGACGAAAATGACCTGAATATTAATTCAATGACACAAACAAACTTATTGGATTCACAAGATTGGTTAAAAACCGTAATTGGACAAGAATAAGCCTAGGGAGGACGAAAATGACCTAATTGATCATCCAATGACACAAACACACCTATTGGATGCACAAGATTGGTTAAAAACCCTAATTGGACAAGAATAAGCCTAGGGAGGACGAAAATGACCTAATTGATCATCCAATGACACAAACACACCTATTGGATGCACAAGATTGGTTAAAAACCCTAATTGGACAAGAATATGCCTAGGGAGGACGAAAATGACCTAATTGATCATCCAATGACACAAACACACCTATTGGATACACAAGATTGATTAAAAACCCTAATTGGACAAGAATATGCCTAGGGAGAACGAAAATGACCTAAATTGATCATCCAATGACACAAACACACCTATTGGATGCACAAGATTGGTTAAAAACCCTAATTGGACAAGAATAAGCCTAGGGATGACGAAAATGACCTAATTGATCATCCATTGCCACAAACACACCTATTGGACGCACAAGATTGGTTAAAAACCCTAATTGGACAAGAATATGCCTAGGGAGGACGAAAATGACCTAATTGATCATCCAATGACACAAACACACCTATTGGATGCACAAGATTGGTTAAAAACCCTAATTGGACAAGAATTAGCCTAGGGAGGACGAAAATGACCTAATTGATCATCCAATGACACTAACACACCTATTGGATGCACAAGATTGGTTAAAAACCCTAATTGGACAATAATATGCTTAGGGAGGACTCAAATGACCTAAATATTAATTCAATGACACAAACAAAGTTATCGGATGCACAAGATTGGTTAAAAACTCTAATTGGACAAGAATAAGCCTAGGGAGGACCAAAATGACCTAATTGATCATCCAATGACACAAACACACCTATTGGATACACAAGATTGGTTAAAAACCCTAATTGGACAAGAATAAGCCTAGGGAGGACGAAAATGACCTAATTGATCATCCATTGCCACAAACACACCTATTGGATGCACAAGATTGGTTAAAAACCCTAATTGGACAAGAATATGCCTAGGGGGGACGAAAATGTCCTAATTGATCATCCAATGACACAAACACACCTATTGGATGCACAAGATAGGTTAAAAACCCTAATTGGACAAGAATTAGCCTAGGGAGGACGAAAATGACCTAATTGATCATCCAATGACACAAACACACCTATTGGATACACAAGATTGGTTAAAAACCCTAATTGGACAAGAATAAGCCTAGGGAGGACGAAAATGACCTAATTGATCATCCATTGCCACAAACACACCTATTGGATGCACAAGATTGGTTAAAAACCCTAATTGGACAAGAATATGCCTAGGGAGGATGAAAATGACATAATTGATCATCCAATGACACAAAAACACCTATTGGATGCACAAGATTGGTTAAAAACCATAATTAGACAAGAATATGCCTAGGGAGGAAGAAAATGACCTAAATATTAATTCAATGACACAAACTAAGTTATTGGATGCACAAGATTGGTTAAAAACTCTAATTGGACAAGAATAAGCCTAGGGTGGACGAAAATGACCTAATTGATCATCCAATGACACAAACACACCTATTGGATACACAAGATTGGTTAAAAACCCTAATTGGACAAGAATAAGCCTAGGGAGGACGAAAATGACCTAATTGATCATCCATTGCCACAAACACACCTATTGGATGCACAGGATTGGTTAAAAACCCTAATTGGACAAGAATATGCCTAGGGAGGATGAAAATGACCTAATTGATCATCCAATGACACAAACACACCTATTGGATGCACAAGATTGGTTAAAAACCCTAATTGGACAAGAATATGCCTAGGGAGGACGAAAATGACCTAAATATTAATTCAATGACACAAACAAACTTATCGGATGGCCAAGATTGGTTAAAAACCCTAATTGGACAAGAATAAGCCTAGGGAGGACGAAAATGACCTAATTGATCATCCAATGACACAAACACACCTATTGGATGCACAAGATTGGTTAAAAATCCTAATTGGACAAGAATAAGCCTAGGGAGGACGAAAATGACCTAATTGATCATCCAATGACACAAACACACCTATTGGATGCACAAGATTGGTTAAAAAGCCTAATTGGACAAGAATATGCCTAGGGAGGACGAAAATGACCTAAATAATAATTCAATGACACAAACAAACTTATTTGATGCACAAGATTGGTTAAAAACCCTAATTGGACAAGAATATGCCTAGGGAGGACGAAAATGACCTAATTGATCATCCAATGACACAAACACACCTATTGGATGCACAAGATTGGTTAAAAACCCTAATTGGACAACAATAAGCCTAGGGAGGACTAAAATGACCTAATTGATCATCCGATGACACAAACACACCTATTGGATGCACAAGATTGGTTAAAAACCCTAATTGGACAAGAATATGCCTAGGGAGGACGAAAATGACCTAAATTGATCATCCAATGACACAAACACACCTATTGAATGCACAAGATTGGTTAAAAACCCTAATTGGACAAGAATATGCCTAGGGAGGACGAAAATGACCTAAATGTTTATCCAATGACACAAATGAACTTATTGGATGCACAAGATTGGTTAAAAACCCTAATTCGACAAGAATAAGCCTAGGGAGGACGAAAATGACCTAATTGATCATCCAATGACACAAACACACCTATTGGATGCACAAGATTGGTTAAAAACCATAATTGGACAAGAATATGCCTAAGGAGGAAGAAAATGACCTAAATATTAATTCAATGACACAAACTAAGTTATTGGATGCACAAGATTGGTTAAAAACTCTAATTGGACAAGAATAAGCCTAGGGAGGACGAAAATGACCTAATTGATCATCCAATGACACAAACACACCTATTGGATACACAAGATTGGTTAAAAACCC